>JACGDI010005603.1:1490352-1707656 GCA_014898725.1 Jacaranda copaia
CAAAATGCTTGTGAGTGGATTTTTAGCCATTTATTTGTTGAAGATTTCAAAAATATACATGGTCTTTCGAAAAGAGAATTAGCATCTGATTGATTTTGATATTAAAGCATGTTATGGTCTTTCAAGTACGTTTTTCTCCCACTATTTTATAAAACTCTTCATCCCAAAGACGAATTTGGGAAATCTCATTTTCTAGTTAGAATCAAGACCCCAATGACTTGCCAATAGAGCTTTGTGACTGAGGGCCATCCACGAGCAATCGAAGGGTAAATAACTTTTGCTAATTCCATCTCATGCAACTTTTGATATATTTTACCTTATTTTTTATATAGACCCATGTGATCGTGCACCATCTACACTACTAAGTATTAAGTCAAACCCACCAATCAAACTTTATCTCAAGAAAACCTCACAACATCCCCCATGACTGAGTGCTAATGTGTGAGAGTTCCTAAGTCAAAGGTGCATCTCATGCTAATTGTATGCTCATAGTTTTCCTCCTAAGTGTAACCCCGGTGATTGAGTGCCATCACACAAAATTGATAGCATGATCATGGCGTACACTATTAGTGGAAAGCTTGGATTAATTAAACCTCTTTTAATCTATATCCATTTTGACTTAATACTGAAAATACTTAGACGTTCTAAGTGGAGGTTTTGCTTGCAAAGATCTTATGATTTAATCTTCTTATTTAGGTTTTCTATATCCTAATCATGCATCTCATATATCAATAGGATATGAAAAGCATAAATAAGTAAATAGCCTTGTATGCTCCTAAGGTGGGATGACCATGAGCCTAACTAAGTGATTCACTTAGAGTTATGGGTGCATCACCTCGGTTGATTTTAAGTGAGTTGAATTAAACTAAGCTATTACATGAGTGTATTCCATATATTCAAGGGTCTTCAATTAGCCTCTATGTCTCCATTGGACTCCTTGCTCCATGCAACATTTACATGAAATGAAAATTCTCATACCTAGTGATTCTATTTTCATAACTTTTATAAGATAGAATACGAGGCATGCAAGCCCTATTTAAAACAACCCATTTCAACAACTTTGAAATAAATAAAATCGATTTAAAAGGCCCGTGATCATCCCCATTCATTCATCATTCATTCGACAATTAAATGAACAATAAATAAATCTAGAATTAACAATTAATTCTATCAATTAAGTGCTCATCTCATAAATAAATAATTAAACCAAGCATAACACTTATGCCCTTTAATTGGAGATCAACTTTAACCTATTTTTAAAAGCATTCAAATATGTCAAACATAATTTTGAGGCATAGCACAACACTTGTGCAAACAATGTGTGTAATATAAAAACTTGTTGAGCATTAAAGTAGTTGAGAAAATAACTCAAAGCTCACCTAAAATCGAACTGCTTGGCAACCCTTGGTGCACGGCTGGGCAGTCTATGTGCACAGCATGGACACGTTGCTCAGCCAGCACCCAGGGAGTTCCTAGCACCCTTTGCTTTCGGTGTTCAAAGTTTGCCAAGTGTGCTCTTCACTTAACTTTTATGCACTAACAATTTTAGCACATGTTATCAACATCATAACACACATTTTAGATCAATTTCTAAATTTGAAAAAACTTTTAAAATTGGAAATAAAAGTGCTCCAACATGTTTTCAAAAATTGGAAAAAGTAAGAATCAAATTCTTCAATTAATCTCCAACATAATTCCAATCAAATTGGATCCAAAATAGACCAAAACTCTTTCAGTCATAAGCCAACATGCTGTATCAACATAAAACATCAATTAATGCTAAAACACTTTTCAACATTAATCACTATGAATTAAAACATACTAACTACATGAGTTAACACTTTAATCACGTAATAACATATTTTTAATTCATCAATCAAGGAGCCACAAACAAATCAACCAAATTCCCAAATCCATCAATTGAATTGAGAATATGGTGATAAAGATCAATCCATCACATAAATCAATCAACCAAGCAAAATCCAAATCTAAGCATGATTTAGGCTCCGATACCACTTGAAAAACAAGCACTAGGATCTATAATCAAAACTTCAAAACTTAAAATGACTATTGCCTACAAGAATTACAGGGATAAAATCATGCCTAAAATTCATATTTAGATAGAGGATTACCTTGATAAGAAAATCTAGAAAGAAATAAGTGAACACTTCACTAGTTCCAAATTCTATTTACTTTCGGCACAAAGAAAGTATTGCGATGATTGCCTAACCAAATCACCTCAAAAAATTTTAGAAACATTACTTAAGATAGCCAATACCTTGGAGAATCTCCAGTCAAAAATTTAGATTCATTGGCCATCTAGATTGTCCTAGAGAAAATCTCAAAATGGGACCTCGTGTAGAGAGCTCTCCAGAAACAGAGCAAGGCACACATCTTGCCCTATTGAAATAGTCCACACACCAATGAGACTTCCTTAATTATATAATTCATAAGATAGAATAGAACCAGAGAATTGGCAATGGAGGATGCTGAATATTGGTAGGAGGAGGAGGAAAAAGCTAAACCTTCAACTTATAAAATGCTAGCTTGCATAAGGGGTTGTTTTTGGTGGGAAAAATGAAGAATCTAATTCTTCACACCTTTGGCACACCTTTTTCTCTCTCTGGCTGTGTACCTCACTATATCTATATATAGATATCGATTTTTGTAATGTCAAGGGGCCATCATACATTCCATGAGAGAGGGGGGGGCGACCAAGATTGCTTAGGTGGTAAAGGGAATCCAAAATTCATTTGAATTTCATTTGTATCTTAATTACAATTGGAATCTCATTTCAAATTAATTAAGATGCCATCTCAAATCTAATGTGAGTATTCCCTCCAAAAATGCATTCTTCCTAATTAATCAAATTAAAGTTTTTAATTTAATTAATTATGTTTTAACTTAACTCTTTAAGTCAAACTAGCTTAACTCGTTAAGCTTAATTGTTAACTTAACTCTTTAAGTTAACTTGACCAATTGATGGTTATGTAGGCACCCAATAATTAACTCCTTAATTATTGGTCTACTTTAACTCTTAAATTGGTTGATTAATTTAACACTTAAATCAATCAAGCCAAAATTGACCTTCAAACTTGGCACCAAAATTCGGTCCATTAAGATAGCGAGTTCCCTTTTATTACTCCTTAGAAAATTCTTTCCATCAATTAGAAAGCTAATAGAATTTTTTGTGTGACCTAATAGGTTTTTCTATTCATTGAACATGGGCTCACAATGCCTTGTGACTTTCAAATATCTCATATTTATTCTAGTTTAAAACTCCTTTTAAACTAGTTGACATAATTCAATTAATCTCATTAATCGAAGAATACCTAGCCTCCATGGTCGATGTCCAGCCTCAAGCTTATGAAGCCCAACTAATTAACAAAAATGAATATTTTGGACAACCATCATCGCTCTATGTGTGCTATGCAAATACGGTTCTTTCATCTCCTATCTCCCAAAAGGGATCTAAGGTAAGATATTTGTCGGCTTTCCATTAGCCTCGATACTATGTCTCTATTTTCTCAATGTTTGAATTCATTTATGTTACCTCACCTTTGAAAAACTCCTTTTCTAAATTGTCACACCACCTTGTGCAAGGATTTCTTAGAATTGATCATTATAGAACGCATAAAAGATGTAGTTGCCCTTCACATTAGCAAGGAGTTAGATTCCATGTTGAATCTCACAAACCTCCATGCCAAGTAACTCATACCCAATCTTAACCTAAAACACCCATGAAGTGGTCAAGGAGGAGTCAAAGCGTGAGGATCGAACATAAGGTTACCATGGATCCTTAGGTCAGAGGACTAATAATATGTACTAGCATATGCTAGAGAACTAGCTATTATAAACTTGCCACTTTGGCTATCTAGTAGATTCTTTGGTGTGTCTTTAGTGCTTTGTTCTCTAATAAGAACATATTAACATGCACCCATATCTCATACAGTTGCTTATGAAATAGAGCAATCTCCAACCGTTAGATTTATGCATTGTTAGTGAAAGTTTATTCGGATCTTAGATGCCTCATCTCATAAGGTCCTATAACTTGGAAGCTTTAAGATCGTGACCGTGTAGGACTTATTCCATGGTCACCAAATCAAGTCTCGCAGTCTAAAGTGATTTAGGGTCTTCATCCAAATGCAAGTGAAGTATAATAAAGCATAAAATGAAGGTGGCCATGTAGAGAATATCATTCAATCAAGAATGTTTTACAAGGTAATAGTTTATACAAGGCCAATCTTAATGGCTTGCAGGGCACTATTCCCACATAATTGAGTTGAGTCGGTTAGTTTAAAGACGTTTAAATTAACGTGAATATGATATTCTGAAGTCACAAAGGTTGTGAGCCTCTACAATCCTAAATATTAAGGGGAATTTTCTAATGGTTAAATGAATTCCTAGATGGTCAAAAATTGAGGAAATTGGTTGTTGCAATTTTTAGTCATCTTGGTTTGATCAATTTAATTATTATATTGGTCTAATTAATTTAAGAAAATAAATTAAGATCATTTAAATTAAGTGTTAATTTAATTTGGTGCTACACGACTATCAATTGATCAAGTTAATTTAAAGAGTTAAGTTAACAAAACCTAGCTTAAAGAGTTAAGCTAGTTGACTCAAAGGCTAGGTCAAAGTTTAATTAATTAAAGTGCTTAATTTAATTAAAATGAAGAATTGATTTTGGAGGGTGATTTCAAATGAAATGTTCATTTGGTTCTGAATTAGAATTTAATTACGTATACATTTCATTAGATAAAATTCTAAATTAAATTCAAATTCAACACAAATTAACATGCAACTAGCAAGATGCTTGCAAGTTGGCATGCCGAGGTGGTGCCCCCACCTTGAGGAAGGTGTGATGCCACCATGGAATCATACCATCCTCCCTCTATATATAGATATATAATGTGGGGGAGGTGGGGGGCACAGCACAAGATACTCACACATTTTGTGCATCTAAAAGTTGGATCCAAAATTCCCTCCAAAAGTGATTCTTTCATTAGTTGAGGCTTCACTCTCTTCTTCACCTCTCCCTCCATTTTCAGCCTCCTACTACCTCTATTTCTCAATTTGTACAGGTAAATTGAGGAGGAAAGGATTGTCCATTGGTGTGTGGACTTTGGCATTAGAGGCAAAACGTATTTTGGATTGCTTGCTTTGGTGATCCTCTGTTTGAGCAGTGTGTTTCTAGATTCCGTTTGAGGCCTTTATGATATTTTTTGGTGATGAAATTTGAACTGGACATTATCCATTTAGTTGTCAAACGTTTGGTCCAGATTTGGCTTGAATCCAAGGTGATTTACCCAATCAAAAGTTGATTACACCTTGCTGCGCCAGGAGCAGTCTGCTTTCGGGAAAAGAAGCACTGCTTCATGTTCTGGTTGGATTTTTCTTAAGAGGTAACAGTATGACCTTAATCTATTTTATAGGAACAATTTATATCCTTGTATTGGTGTGATCTAAGTTTGATTTCAATTTTTTAATGTTTTAAATTGGAACCTTAGCATTACACCTCTTTCAAAAGCACCCTTTTATCATGATCTCATGGTTTGGGGGTCTCTTGCTACGTGAGATGGTTAATGGGAGACAAGTTGGATAGTAGATCAACCTTGAGTAAGTTTGTGGGATGCCCAAGAGAGTTTTCGGGTTGCTACTTCTATGATCCCTCAGAACAAAAGGTGTTTGTTTCAAGGAACACCATTTTTTTGCAAAAGGAATTTCTAATAGATAGAAAAGGCATTGTTGTTTAACTTGGTGAAGTACAAGTTGATCATTAAAATCGTGCAAGCAGTCGAAACAAGTACATATCAAAAAAGCCTTACACACAACCTCTGGGAAGGTCAAATAGAATCAAAAGGCAACAAAAAAAGTTAGGATTTCTTCATGAAATGAGCCAATCGGATAATGATTCAAAGACCTATGAAAAAGATATGTTGGACATAGACTCACGATATTGACTTGAAGCCATAAAATACAAAATGGATTCCGTGTACTCCAATAAAGTATGGACTTTGGTACTCCAACAAAGTGTGGACTTCGGTACTCCAACAAAGTATGAACTTTTGGATTCTCTTTTGATTGATTCAAGTGATGAATTAATATAGATCTTCAAACACTTGATCTAAATGATAGAATGTAGTGTTTGGTAGATAATGCTTGTGGTTCCTTTGATGATGAATTGATATTATGCTAATATGTGTTTTAATTGTTAATTCATATGTTAGTGTGATTTGATTCATGATTAGCTATTGTTAAATATTGATTTTGTAGTGGATTATGTTATGTGTTGATATAGCATGTTTAATTTGACCTTAATTTATTTTGGTCATTTTTGGATCTAATTGGATTGGATATAATTGGAAATTTGTGAAAGAATGTGATTCTCACTTTAATTTGATTTTTGAGGCACATTTGAGCTCTTATTTTTTCATAATTATAAGCTATTCTAGATTTGAATTTGCATCTATATTGTGTGGAAATAATATTTAGACATTGTTCTAAAAGTTTGGGGCACAAAAGGTTGAGCAAAATAGTGCAAAAGTTGCCTAGCACCCATGATTGAACTATTACTTTGCCTTGCCGGTCACTAGCCAGCAGTGGGTGCACTTTGTGTGCACCTGCCGCATGGATGTGCGGCTAACCTAGGTGGGTAGTTGGTTAATCTAAGTCTTGACTTGATTTTGGCTTGATTTTAGCTTCTTTTTGTGACCAAAATTGTGTTGTTTCATACATAATAGATGCACAAGTGTTGTGTAAGTTTTCAAAACTGTGTTTGACATTTTTTTCTACTTTCTTAAATCTTGTTAAAGTTAATCTCCAATTGTTGCAAAAATATGATGCATAAATGTTATGCTTGTTTTTGCATGACCAATTAAGGTTTTATTGATAAGCATTTAATTGTTGAAATTGAATGTCAATTCTTGGTTTATTTATTGTTCATTTAATTGTTGAATGAATGATGAATGAATGGGAATGATCATGAGCCTTTGACATTACTTTTATTTATTTCAATTTTGAAATGGATTGCATTTAATACGGCTTGCATACTCTTGTTCTATCTTGTAAAAGTTATAAGAGTAGAATCACTAAGAGTGAGGTTTTTTTCTCTTGAAAAACTTGCAAGGAGCAAGAAGATCTATGGAGGCTTGAAGACCTATAAATGTACGGGGATACACTCATGTAATAGCTTAATTTAATCAACCCACCTAAAATCGACTGAGTGATGCACCTATGGCTCTAAGTGTTGCACTAGGTTAAGCTCATGTTCATCCCATCCTTGCAGCATGTTTTGTGTATTTACTTATTTATACTTTTCATATCCTATTGATGTAAATGATGCATGGAATGGGATACAGAAAACATAAATAAGAAGATAAAATTGGTGAGATCTTGGCAAGCAAGTTTGAAATCCTTTCATTGAGAATGTCTAAATGTTCTCAAATATTAAGTAAAAATGGATAAAAATTAAAAGGATTTTTAATTAATCCATACCTTTTACCAATAGTATATGCTATGACGGTGCTACCAAATTTGTGTGATGGCACTCAGTCATAAAAGTCACACTTAGGAGAAAAGCTATGAGCATATACTTAGCATACGATACACCTTTGATTTGAGGTTTCCCACACACTGGCACTCAGTCACGGGGGATGTTGTCGAGCGGTCTTGAATAAAAGTTTGATTGGTAGGTTTGACTCAACACTTAGTAGTGTAGATTGAAGGTTTGTGTGGTAGTAAAATCTAAATATTTTCAAAAACAGCAAGACAAAACCTAAATAAACTAGCCCACACAACACCACAAGGATCTAGACATGGATAGGATTCAGATTTAGAAGAGGAAAATAACTAGGTGAAAGTAGAAAATTGGAAGAGCAAGAAACTCTTTTCAACCGTTCAACAGGCTTTTCACCGGTGCAGCGGAATTACCACTGATTTTCCTAGAACACCTCAACCTTTTGAGGATTATTCAATCCAAATTTTTGGCTAATTAGAACACCAGAGGTACTCCAACAAGAATTAAAAATTGGTTGCTAGAAATTGCTCTAGTCAAGAGCAAAAGCAACCAAAATAGAGTGCCTCTAATGCAAAAGTCCACACACCAAATATATGGCCTATTCTCTACAAAAAGGCTAGAAAATCTATAGAAAATGAAGGAAGGAAGGCTGGGAATATTGAGGTGGAAGGAGGAGAGAGAAGGAGAGAGTCATGGGAGGCTAACAAACTTAGATTCCTACTATACAATATTGTTGAGAGAAAATCATGCAAAATGTTCCTACCTCACACACATTTGGCTAGCCACTCTACCATATCTATATATAGGAGTGCTTACACACCTCCCACAAGGAGGTGATGCCTATTGTTCCTTGCTTAGGTGGTCATTAACTTTATGATTAGTGAATTTAATTGTCACACAAATTTCATCTAATGAAATGTCTTGCAATTAAATTCTAATTCTTATTAAATAAACTCCTCATTTAATAATTATCCCAAATATTATCTCTCCAAATTAATTAAATTAAATACTTTAATTTAATTAATAATCATTTGATTTAACTTTTAAGTCAAAGCGCCTAACAATTTAAGCTATTCAAAATGAACTCAACCATTAAACTAATTTTGATCAATTGATAGTCATGTGTCATAAATTAATTAAATTTTAATTAATTAATCTTAATTTAACTCTTAAGTTAATTTGACCAATTTAATAATTAAATTGATCAAGTCAAAATTACCACAATTTTGCCTCTTCAAAAAATCAGTCAAGAATTTTCTAACTCTTAGGAATTTCTCTTTCTTCAATAGACCATGTTATTGGCTTTTATTTGTGACCCATTAGGTTTTACCATTCAATAGACATGGGCTCACAACTCCTTGTAACTTTTGAAATATCAAATATTCATTTTAGTTTAAACTCCTTTAAATTAAGCGACTCAATTCAATTAATCTCATTAATTGAAGAATACCCAATATCTATGGTCGATGTCCAACCTTAAGCACATGGAGCCCAACCAATTTGCCAAAATGAATGCTCTTGAAGAACCATTCTAGCGTTATGCATACCATGCATATACAGTCCTTCCATTTCTTATCTCTCGAAAGAGGCCTAGGGCAAAATATTTATCGGCTCCCTAATAGCCTCAATACTATGTTTCTATTTTTACTATTTGATTTCCCTTGTGACATAACATTTTGAAACACCTTTCCAAATTATCACATCACCTTGCACAAGGATTTCTTGCAATCTATCATTATAGAACACATAGAAGATGTATTCGCCCTTTACAAAGATGAGGAGTTAAATTCCATTTTAGATCTCACAGACCTCCATACTAAGTAGTTCATACTCAATCTCATCACAAAAGACCCACTAGGTGGTTAAGAAATAGTTAAAGTATGAAGACCAGACACAAGGTTACCATGGACCCTCAGGTCAGAGGACTAATAATATGCACTAGTATAAGTAGAAGAACTATCCACTTCTGACTTGCAAGTATGACTATCTAGTGGATTCTCCAGTAGGTCTTTAGCGCCTTATTCTCTAACAAGCACAAACTAACATGCACCCATATCTCATATAGTTGTTCATGGAAAAGAGCAATCTCCAACCTTTGAATATATGCATTGTTAGTGCAAGTTTATCCATATCTTAGATGCCTTGTCTCACAAAACCCTATGAGTTGAAAGATTTAATATCATGACCATGTAAGACTTATTCCATGATCACCACCCAGGGTGTGACCAAGTCTTGTAGTCTTATGTGATCTAGGAGCTTTATCCAAATGCAAGTGAAGTAAACAAAAAGCATAAGATGAAGATGGCCATATAAAGAATATCATCCAATTAAGATTGTCTTGCAAGAAATAGTTTACCAGGACAATCTAATTAACTTATGTGGCATTATTCCAATAATCTCCGACTTGTCCTAAAGCCAATGCCCTTTGGCCTTGAGATCCATCTTCTCAAGATGTCCTTCAAAGACCATTAGCATTTAGGGGTTTAGACAGAAGTTCTGCTGTATTCTTTTATGAGGCAACTTATTTCACTTAGTTGTCACCTCCATCAATTAATATCATATATGAAGTGATAATACATTTATTGTGTTTGGATCATTGATGAGATCTGGACTTAAGTCCTAAATTATCTTCAAAAGATAATCATAGGTTTTTGCATACTAAGCACTACATCTAACTCTTGGATAACATTTTGCATCCGAACACTTTTCTTTGTAGTTTCCAAAACTATGAATTATTTTACCTCAATGGTTATCTCAACTATAGTGTTTTGTTAAAACTCTTCCAACTCACCATGCTACTATTAAGGAAAAATGTAAATCCAAAAGTGGATTTTAGGTTATCTATATCGAATTAGAAACTTAAATCCGAAAACCCCTTGAGTTTTAATTCTCCATTGTCGTATACTAAAAATAAGTCCTTAGTTCTTCTCAAGTACTTAAGGATTACATTTATGGCTATCTAGTAACTCTCACCAAGATTGCATTGGAACCTACTTGTAACACTTAGCAAGTGTGCCACATTTGATCTAGAACATTGAACTACATACATTATGTTTCCAATAGCAAAGACATAAGGTATGTGAGATATTCTTCATTTCTCTTCCTCAATCTTGTGGGGTCATAGACTTTGGGTGACGAATGCCATGTCCTATGGGAAAGAATCCTCTCTTGAATTTTTCTATACTAAACCTCTTTAGTATTTTGTCAATGGGAAAGCCTTAGCATCTTCTTCGATCTATCTTAATAGATACATATTCTTAATACGTTGGATGCTTCTCCTAAATCCTTCATAGAGAATTGAGTAGATAATAATGCTTTAGTGTACTTTAACATTCCTATCTCATTTTCAATAAGAAGGATGTTATTGACGTAACGTACAATAAGCTATACACTACTCCCACTAGCCTCTTGCACCACATAATTCATATATATTTTTGACAAAGCCAAATGATTTGACTTTTTAATCAAAGTGTATGTTCTAAGGTCAAGAAGCTTATTTGAGTTTATAAATAAACCTTTGGAGTCTGCAAACCTTTTGCTCACTTTCCTTGGATATAAAACCTTGTGGTTGCTGCATAAGAATCCTTCATTCAATGTCTCCATTGAGGAAAGCAATTTTTACATCTATTTACTATGCCTCATCGTCATAATATGTGGCTATGGCAAGTAAAATCCAAATGGACTTAGGGATATCGATCAATGAAAAGGTTTTCTCAAAACTGATATCGGGGCTTTGAGTGTAACTTTTTGGCACTAGTCATGCCTTAAAAGTTACCACTTCTCTATCTACCCTAAGCATTCTCTTATAGATCCACCTGCAACTAATGGGAACTATTTTCTTCGGTGGATCTACCAAAGTTCATACTTTGTTTGAGTACATAGAGTCCATTTTAGATCTCATGGCTTTAAGCCAATGACCTGAATCTATGTTCAATATAGCTTTCACATAGATATTTGGATCTCTATCCGATTGACCCATCTTATGAAGAAATCCAAACTTTTTGGGTTACTTCTTGATCCGATCTGACCTTCTCAAAGGTTGTGTGTGAGGCTCTTTGATATTTATTTATTTCTAATGCTTATGAGATTTCTTGATTGTCTTGAACTTCATTAGGTTCAACAACAATGCCCTTTCTATTCAATAGAAATTATTTTTCCAAAAAGTAGGTGTTCCTTGAAACAAACACCTTTTGTTCTGAGGGATCATTGATGTAATAACCCATAGACTCTTTAGGGTATATCACAAACTTGCACAAGATGGATCTATTATCTAACTTATCTCTTACTATCTGTCTCACAAATGTGGGAGATCTCCAAGCCTTGAGATATAAGTAAGAGGGTGCTTTGCTATATCATATGTCATATGGTGTCTTCGGCTCCAACTTTGAAGGTACTATGTTTAGTAACCTCACCATTATTTCTAAGGTGTATCCCTAAAAGGATATAAGTAGTTCAAAGAAGCTTATCATGGAATGTACCATATCCAATAAGGTATGGTTTCTTCTCTTGGCAACTCTATTTTGGGGTGTGCCGAGTGGAGTCCATTGAGAGAGAATTCTATTCTCTTTTAGATAATTTAAGAATATTTTACTTAAGTAGTTTTTCTCTCAATCCAATTGAAGGACTTTAATACTGAGTCCCTTTTGTCTTTTTATTTCATTGCTACACTCTTGGAACTTTTCAAAGACCATAGACTTGTATTTCTCAGGATACATTTGTTCGTACTCACTATAATCATCAGTGAAGGTGATGAAGTAAAAATAGCCTCTTTTTCCACTAATGCTTAGTAAGCCATATAAGGTTTAAATCCAAAGGATTTGTGGAGTACACCGTCTGTCCCACAAAAGGAGCCTTGGTTATTTTTCCCTTTAAACAGGATTTACTAATGGAAAGGTCCTTAATGACATTAACATTTAGTGCTTTGAGAGCTATCATCTTGTTGAACATATTTTTGGAGATTTGCCTAAGTGCTGCATGTCATAACATGGCATCTTCTTGGATTATCTAATATTATTACTTAGTTGAAAGTGCTTCAATGATGATTAAGAATCCAACATGTACAATCCTTTGTTAAGTGCACCATGCGTAGTTAAAGAACCCATTCTTTAATGCCTTCAATCTCCTATTTGATATAGAAGGATCAAATCCTTCACTATCTAAGACAAGAATTGAAATAATGTTCTCAACAATATATGGTACGTCATAACAAAGATTCAATACAAGTATGGAATTCCCTATATCTAACTTATTGTATGCCTTCAGCTTTGGTCACAACTCTAGCTTCTTAGCCAAGACAATGGGTCATATCCTCATCACTTAGGATTATTCTTCTTTCTTTATTCTTTCAAAACAACTTAAAGAAAAAAAGAATCACATGTTATATCATATATCCATGAGGAAGAATTCATCTTAAATGCACCTTAAGAAAGTACATGCCTTTCTTAAGGGTTGTGAGGTAACCTTTGCAAATAGATTCCAATAGCCTATCTTGCTAAAGTAGAAATAAATAATATCAACTATTTCCTCTATAATCTTCTTGACTCATTCGGATGCCTTTAATAGTTGTTTTCCCATAGAGGAAGAACATATTTTCCTTTTACCACCATTTCTCACACCTTATGGGCCCATAAACTTGGGAAAAGAAACAAGTTTCAAAGGTTTGCCCTTGTCATGGTAGTATCCCTCTAGATTAACACTTTGATGAATAAACCTTGGTGAGGATGTGCAGATCAATTCCTCAAGGAGATCATTGTCCATCACTATGCCCAAGTTGAAAAGCTTCTTTAGGTCTAATCATCTTTAAACCATAGTCGATGACACATGACTTTCTATCCATCCTAGCCCAACAATGTCTCATTTGACAACATGAACTTCTCAAACTTCATTCACATTACAACGCTTTGTAAGTTTTAACCAAGGCAATATTCATACATGCTTGAGACTTTTAAAGTTTGTAGATGCCATTATGAGGCTAAGGGATAGGATGATCCTAAGCCCAATTCGTGAACTTTTCACGTGTCTTTAAATCTACATAAGTTCAAAAGGGTTAGGAGTACCACAATATTGGACCAATACTTGCTTCTAGGAATCTAGAATGATTTTTGAGATTAAGTCAATCGAGGAAGTTTCGCCCAATTGGTTTATTGGTTTCCAAAATTTCATTGTGTGAAATTTTAACAATTCTTGAGATTTCACAAATCCTCAAAGGCGAGAAGAAAAATATGAGCATGTGATTGAATATTTTCATGGTCTTTCAAGCATGTTTTTCTTCCACTATTTTATAAAATTCTTCAACCCTAAGAAGAATTTGAGAAATCAAATTTCCTAGTAAGAATCATGACCCCAATGATCTGCCAATAAACCCCCATGACCGAGTGCCATCCACGAGCAATCAAAGGGTAAGCAACATTTTCTAATTGCATCTCATCTAATTCTTGATGTATTTTGCCTCACTTTTCATATAGACCCTCGTGATCTTGTGCCATCTATATCACTAAGCATTAAATCCAACCCACCAATCAATCTTTGATTCAAGATGTCCTCACGGCATCCCACGTGATTGAGTACTAATGCATGAGGGTTCTTAAGTCAAAGGTGCATCTCATGCTAAGCGTATGCTCACAGCTTTCCTCCTAAGTGTGACCCTCGTGACTAAGCGCCATCACACAAAATCGGTAACATTGTCACAGCATACACGATTAGTGGAAGGCTTTTATTAATTAATACTCTTTTAATTTGTATCCATTTAGACTTATTATTTTAAAATACTTTGACCTTCTAAGTAAAGGATTTTTGCTTGCAAAGATCTAATTATTTTTATTTTTTTATTTAGGTTCTCTATATGCTAATCATGCATCTCATACATCAATATGATATGGAAAGTATAAATAAGTAAATAGCCTAGCATGCTACTAGGGTGGGATGACCATGAGCCTAACTAAGTGATGCACTTAGAGCTATGGGTGTATCACTCGGTTGATTTTAAATGGGTTGATTAAACTAAGCTACTACATGAGTGTATCCCATACATTCATGGGTGTTCAAACCTACTAAGTTTCGCTTTACTCCTTGTAATATTTACAAGAGAAAAAAAAATCCTCACTCTTAGTGATTCTACTCCCATAACTCTTAAAAGATAAAACAAGAGGCATGCAAGCCCCATTTAATACAACACATTTCAACAACTTGAAATAAATAAAATCAATATTACGAAGGGTCTTGATTATCCCCATTTATTCATCATCCATTCAATATTTAAATGAGCAATAAATAAACCAAGAATTAGCATTCAATTTCAATAATTAGGTGCTAATCATATTAACAAATAATTGGTCATGCAAAAGCATGCATAACATTTATGCATCATATTTTTGCCACAAATGGAGATCAACTTTAACAAGTTTTAAAATCAATCAAAAAGTGTCCAATACAATTTTGAAGCCTTGCACAATATTTGTGCAACTACTGACTGTGTTTCAAAACAAGTTTGGCCACTAAAAAAACCAAAGAAAAAGCTCAAAACCTTTCCTAAACCTAATTAGGGGATGCTGGCCAAGGCTGGTTCACTGCTAGGCAGTAGCACTCAGCTACTGCCTAACTGTAGGCTACCATGAGCTGGCAACACTCATATTTTGGGGTTCAAGACTGACTCAAACCATTTTCTGCTCAATGTTTGTGCACGAAGAATTTTACAATAACTTCTAAACGTCAAGACACAGAACATAGGTGAACATTTTGGATTCAAACACCTTTTAATACTTAAATTTCAAGTGCCCAAAGATGCTTGAAGAATACGTTTACGCAAGAATCATATTCTTCAAAAATTTCCAATTATATCCAATCTTATTGGACCAAAAAATGACCAAAACAACTTAAGGCCATTCTGAACATGCTATATCATTATGTAACATTCACCAATACCAAATTAAAATTTAAAATCAGAAAAATGACTCAAAATATGCCCAACATATGACTTAATAATTAAAGCACATAATAGCATGATTCAATCCATCAAAAAAGGAGCCACAAGCAAGATCATCCATACACTCCAACCCATCATATGGATTGAGTGCAAGAGATATTGATCAGTTATTCACAAGAACCCATCACCCAAGCCAAGCAAAATCTAAATCTATGCATAAATATGCTTTAAAACCACTTGAAGGTTTGTGTGGCACTAGGATCTAAATATTTTCAAAATAACTAAATAAACGAAACCACACAATACCAAAAATATCTATACATGCATAGGATTTAATTTAGAAGAGGACAATACCTAGGTGAAAGTAGAAAATTCGAAGAGCAAGAGAACTCACTTCAACCGTTAAATAGGCTTTTCACCAGCGCAGCAGAATCACCACCAATTTTCCCCTAGATGAACTCCTCCATTTTGTTTGAAATTTTTATTGGAACTCTTCAACACTTTTGGATTTATTCAGTCTAAATTTTAGGCCAATAAAAACACTAGAGGTACTCCAAGAAGAAGCAAAAACCAGCTATCAAAAATTGCTCTAGTTAAGAACAAAGCAACCAAAATATATTGCCTTTAATACAAACATCCACATACTAAATCTATTGCTTATTCTCTATAGAAAGGCCAGAAAATCTATAGGGAATGAAGAGAGGAAGGTAGAGAATATTGAGGTCGAATGTGGAGGGAGAAGGAGAGAGTCATGGGAGGCAAACAACTTAGATTCCCACTACATAATATTGTTGGGAGAAAATCACACAAAATGTGCACACCACACACATAGCTGGCCAGCAGCTCTACCATATCTATATGTAGGAGTGGTCACACACCTCCCACAAGGAGGTGATGCTGAGTGTCCTTTGCTTAGGTGGCCACTAACTTTGAGATTAGTGATTTTAATTGAAGCACAAATTTCATCTAATTAAATGTCTTGTAATTAAATTCTAATTCTTATTGTATAAACTCTTTATTTAATAATTCTCCCAAAACTTATCTCTCCAACTTAATTAAATTAAAGAATGTAATTTAATTAATAATTGTTTGATTTAACTTTTAAGTCAAAGTGCTTAAAAATTTAAACCAGTAAAAAATAACTCAACATTTAAATTAATTTTGATCAATTGATAGTCATGTGACATTAATTAATAAACCTTATTCAATTGATCTTAATTTAACTCTTAAATTAAATTGATCAAGCTAAAATGACTACAATTTTGCCTCATCCAAAAATCTGTCATGAATTTTCTAACTCTTAGAAATTTCTCCTTACTTCAATAGACCATGTCATTGGTTTTTGTGTGTGACCTATTAGGTTCTACTCTTTGTTGGACATGGGATCACAACTCCTTGTCACTTTTGGAATATCAAATATTCACTTTAGTTTAAACCCCTTTAAATTAAGTGACTTAGTTCAATTAATCTCATTAATTGAAGAGTACCTAATATCTATGGTCGATGTCCAACCTCAAGCCCATGGAGCCTAAACAATTACTCAAAATGAATGCTCTTGAATAACCATTATGGCATTATGTGTACCATGCAAATACAATCTTTTCGTCTCTTATCTTTTGAAAATGGCCTAGGGCAAGATATTTGTTAGCTCCTTAATAGCCTCGATACTATGTTTCTATTCTTAATATTTGATTCCCCTTGTGATCTGACCTTTGGAAATGCCTTTCTAAATTATCCCATCACCTTGCGCAATGATTTCTTGAAATTAGTCATTATAGAACACATAGGAGATGCACTCGCCTTACAAAGTTGAAGAGTTGTTTTCCATCTTAGATCTCACAAACCTCTATGCCAAGAAGCTTTTACCCAATCTCAACCTAAAAGACTCGCTAGGTGGTGAATGAAGAGTCAAAACATAAGGACCGAACATAAGGTTACCATGGACCCTCAGGTCAAGAGAATAATAATATGCATTAGTGTAAGTAGAAGAACTAGCCACTATCGACTTGCTATTACAACTATCTAGTAGATTTTTCATTGGGTCTTCAATGCCTTGTTTTCTAACAAGCACCCACTAACATATAGTTGTATCTCTTACAATTGCTCATGGAATGGAGTGATCTCCAACCTTTGGATTTATGCATTATTAGTGCAAGTCTATCTAGATGTTAGATGCTTTATCTCACAAGACCCTATGACTTAGAAAATTTAAGATCACAACCGTGTAAGACTTATTCCATAATCATCGCCCAGTGTATGACCATGTCTCATAGTCTTGTGTGATCTAAGGGCTTCATCCAAGTGCAAGTGAAGTAAATGAGGAGCATAAGATACAGATGGCCATATAAAGAATATCTTCTAATCAAGATTGTTTTACAATGAAATAGTTTATCAGGCCAATCTAATTGACTCGAGCAACACTATTCCAATAATCTTCCACTTACCCTAAAGCTAATGCCCCTTGGCCTTGAGACCCATCTTCTCAAGATGTCCTTCAAAAATTGTTTGTATTTAGGGGGTTTAGATAGTGGTTTTGTTGTATTTTTTTCTAAGAAAACTTTATTCACTCAGTTGTCACCTCTATTAGTTGATGTCATATATCAAATGATAATGCATTTATTGTATTTGGATCACTGATGAGATTAGGGCTTAAGTCCTAAATTATCTTCAAAAGACAATCATGGGTTTGTGCACATTGGGCACTACATCCAACTCATGGATAAAATTTTTCATCTAAACACTTTGCTTTGTGATTTCTAAAACTACAAATTATTTCACCTCAATGGTTATCTCAGCCATGGCATCTTGTTAAAAATCTTCCAACTCAACGTCCTGCCATTAAGGTAAAATGTAAATCTAGAAGTAGATTTTAGGTCATCTACATTCAATTGGAAACTTCAATCTAAAAGCCCCTCAAGTTTTAGTTCTCCATTGCTGTATACTAAAAATAAGTCCTTAGTTCTTCTTAAGTACTTAAGGGTTACTTTTGTGCAATCTAGTAACTCTCACTAGGATTACATTGGAACCCATTCATAATGCTTAATGAGTATGCCACATTCAATCTATTACATTGAATTACATATCTTATGCTTCTAATAGTAGAGACATAACATATGTGAGATATTTTTCATTTCTCTTCCTCAGTCTTGCAGGTGTCATAGACTACAAAAGATGAATGCTTTGTCGCATGGGAAGGAATCTTATCTTGGATTCTTCCATACTAAAACTCATTGGTGTTTTATCAATGTACAGGTTTAGGAAAGCCCTAACATCCTCTTCGATCTATCTCTATAGATACGTGTTCCTAATATGTAGGATGTTTCTCCTAAATCCTTCACAGAGAATTGAGTACATAACCATGCTTTAGTGCACTTTAACATTCATACTTCATTCCTAATAAGAAGGATGTCATTGACATAATGTACAATAAATTGTACACTACTCCTACTAGCCTCTAGCACACACATGGTTCATATTTATTTTTCACAAAGCCAAATGTTTTGACTTTCTAATCAAAAAGTATGTTCTAAGTTTGGGACACCTCTTTGAGTCCATAAATAGACTTCTGGCATTTGCAGACCTTTTGCTTACTCCCCTTAGAAGTAAAACCTTATGTTTGCTACATATGAATCCTTTATTCAATATCTCCATTGAAGAAAGTAGTTTTTACATCCATTTGCCATACCTCATAGTCATAATATGCAGCTATGGCAAGTAAAATCCAAATGGACTTAAGCATAGCAACTGGTGAAATGGTTTTCTCAAAATCGATATTGAGTATTTGAGTGTAATCATTTTCTACTAGTTGTGCCTTTAAAGTCACAATGTCTCTATCTACCTAAAGCATTCGCTTGTAGATCCACTTCCAACTAATGGAAACTATTTTCTTTGGTGGATCTACCCAATTCCACACTTTGTTTAAGTACATGGATTCCATTTCGATTCTCATAGCTTCAAGCTAACGTCCTGAATCTATGTCCAATATAGCTTACTCATTAGTCTTTAGATCTCTATCCGATTGACCCATCTCGTGAACAAATCCAAATATTTTGGATTACTTCTTGATTCGATTTGACCTTTTTAGAGATTGTGTGCGAGGCTCTTTGATATTTATTTATTTCTACTACTTGTGGGATTTCTTGATTGTCTTGAACTTCATCAAGTTCAACAACAACATCCTTTCTATCCAATAGAAATTCTTTTTCCAAAAAGTAGGTGATCTTTAAAATAAACACCTTTTGTTTTGAGGGATCACTGAAGTAATAACCTATAGACTCTCTACTATCCAACTTATCTCCTATTATCCATCTCACATATGTGGGAGATCTTCAAACTTTGAGATATTTGTAAGAGGGTGCTTTGCCATGCCACATCTCATATAGTGCCTTTGGCTCCAACTTTGAAGGTACTATGTTAAGTAAACTTGCAATCGTTTCTAAGGTTTATCCCCAAAAGGATATAGGCACATCAAAGAAGCTTATCATGGAATGTACCATATCCAATAAGGTATGGTTTCTCCTCTCAGCTACTTTATTTTGGGGTATGCCGAGTGGAGTCCATTGAAAGAGAATCCTATTCTCTTTTAGATAATCTAAGAATATTGTACTTAAGTATTTTTCCTCTCGATCCAATTGAAGGACTTTAGTATTGAGTCCCTTTTGCTTTTCTACTTCATTGCGATACTCTTTGAACTTTTCAAAGATTACAGACTTGTACTTCACAAATACACTTGTTTGTACTAACTATAATCATTGGTAAAGATGATGAAGTAAGAATAGCCTCCTTTTCCACTAATGCTTAGTGGACCACAACATCTATAAGGTTTAAATCCAAAGAATTTGTGGAGCACACTGTTTGTCTCACAAAAGGAGCCTTGGTTATTTTTCCCTCTAAACAGGATTTACAAGTAGAAAAGTCCTCATTGACATTAACATTTAGTGCTTTGAGAGCTTTCATTTTGTTCAACCTATTTTTTGAGATATGCCAAAATTCTATAGGTCATAACATGGCATCGTCTTGAATTATCTAATTTTCTTGCTTAGTTGAAAGTGCATCAATGATGGTTAAGAATCTAGCACGTACAATCCTTTGTTAAGTGCACTAAGTGTAATAAATAATTTATTCTTTAATACCTTCAATCTCTTATTTGATATAGAAGGATCAAATCCTTTGCTATCCAAAACAAGACTTGAAATAATGCTCTCAATAATATATGGTACATTATAACAAAGGTCCATTACAAGTATGGAATTCCATAACTCAACATATAGTATGCCTTCAGCTTTGGTCACAACTCTTACTCCTTAGCCAAAGTGGTGGATCATATCCTCATCACTTAGGGTTATTTTTCTCTCTTTATTCTTTTGTAAAAACTTACAAAGAAAAAAACCACAAGAGATATCATATATCCATAAGGAAGAATTCATCCTAAATGAACCTCAATAAAGAACTTGCCATTCTTAAGGTTTGCAAAGTAACCTTTGCAAATAGCTTCTAATAGCCTATCTTACCAAAATAGGAACAAATAATATCAACTATTTTCTCTATAATCTTCCTTACTCCTCTAGATGCCTTTAATAGTTGTTTTCCTATGGAGGAAAAATATTTTTTCCTTTTACCTCCCTTTCTAACATCCTATGGGCCCATAGACTTGAAGGAGGAAACAAGTTTCAAAAGTTTTCCCTTGTCATGGTTGTATCCCACTAGATCAACACTTTGATCACTAAAACTCATTGAAGATATGTAGATCAAATCCTCATAAACGTCATTTCCATCACTACATCAATGTTGGAAAGCTTTTTCGGGTCTAATCATCTTTAAACCATAATCAATGACACATGACTTTCTATCCATCCTAGCTTGAAACGTCTTCTTTGACAACATCAACTTCTCAAACTTAATTTATGTTACAACTCTTTGTAAGTTTTAACCAAGGTACTATTCATGTGTGCTTGAGTCTTTTAAAGTTTGTAGATGCCATTATGAGGCTAAGGGATAGGATTATCCTAAACCCAATTTGTGAACTTTTCACGTGCCTCCAGATCTACATAAGTTTGAAAGGGATTAGGAGTACCATAATATTCAACCGATACTTGCTTCTAGGAATCTAGAATGATTTTTGAGGTTAAGTCAATCGTGGAAGTTTTGCCCAATTAGTTTATTGGTTTTCAAAATAACATTGAGTGAAATTTTAACAATTCTTGAGATTTCACAAATCCTCAAAGGCGAAAAGAAGAATATGAGCATGTCACAGAATTTGATATTAAAACACTTTCATGGTCTTTCAAGCATATTTTTCTCCCACTATTTTATCAAATTCTTCACCCCTAAGAAGGATTTCAGAAATCAAATTTCCTAGTAAGAATCAAGACCCCAATGACTTGCCAATAAACCCCCATGATCGAGCGCCATCCTCGAGCAATCAAAGGGTAAGCAACATTTGCTAATTGCATCTCATGTAACTCTTGATGTATTTTACCTCACTTTTCCTATAAACCCTCATGATCGTGTCCTATCTATATTACTAAGCATTAAATTCAACCCACCAATCAATCTTTGATTCAAGACATCCTCATGACTTCCCTTGTAACCGAGTACCAATGCGTGAGGGATCTTATGTCAAAGATGCATCTCATGCTAAGTGTATGCTCACAGCTTTTCTCCTAAGTGTGACCCCTATCACGGAGAGCCATTACACAAAATCAATAACAACGTCATAGTATTAATTAAAACTCTTTTAATTTGTATCCATTTAGACTTAATATTTGAAAATACTTAAACCTTTTAAGTGGAGGATTTTTGCTTGCAAATATCTCATTATTTTTATTTTCTTATTTAGGTTCTCTATATACTAATCATGCATCTCATACATCAATAAAATATGGAAAGCATAAATAAGTAAATAGCCTAGCATGCTATTAAAGTGGGATGACCATGACCCTAACCAAGTGATGCACTTAGAGCCATAGGTGTATCACTCGATTGATTCTAAGTGGGTTGATTAAACTAAGCTACTACATGAGTGTATCCAATAGATTCATGGGTGTTCAAGCCTACTTAGAGTCGCTTTACTCCTTGTAATATTTATAAGAGAAATAAAACCTCACTCTTAGTAATTCTACTCCCACAACTCTTAAAAGATAGAAGAAGAGGCATGCAAGCCCCATTTAATACAACCTATTTCAACTACTTGAAATAAATAAAATCAATATTACGAAGGGTCTTGATTATCTCCATTTATTCATCATCCATTCAATATTTAAATGAGCAATAAATAAACCAAGAATTGACATTCAATTTCAATAATTAGGTGCTAATCATATTAACAAATAATTGGTCATGCAAAAGCATGCATAACACTTATGTATCATATTTTTGCCACAATTGGAGATCAACTTTAACAAGTTTTAAAAGCAATCAAAAAGTGTCCAACACAATTTTGAGGCCTTGCACAACATTTGTGCAACTAATGTGTATTTTTCAAAACAAGTTTGGTCACTAAAAAAACTGAAGAAAAAGCTCAAAACCCTTCCCAAACCTAATTAGGGGATGCTGGTCAAGGCTTGCTCACTGCTGGGTAGTAGCACTCGACCGCTGCCCTACTGTAGGTTGCCATGAGCCATCAACACTCTTATTTTGGGGTTCAAGGACAAGTTAAACCATTTGTGGCTCAACTTTGTGCATTGAGAGTTTTAGAATCATTTCTAAACATCAAGACACAACATAGGTGAAAATTTTGGATTAAAACAATTTTAATACTTAAATTTCAAGTGCCCAAAGATGCTTGAGAAATACGTTTAAACAAGAATCATAATCTTCACAAATCTCCAATTATATCCAATCTTATTGGACCAAAAAATGACCAAAACAACTTAAAGCCATTCCCAACATGTTACATCAAATATTACATTCACTAATGCCATATTAAAACTTAACATCAGAAAAATGACTCAAAATATGCCAACATATGATTTAGTAATTAAAGCACATAATAGCATGAGTTAATTCGTCAATCAAGGAGCCACAAGCAAGATCATCCATACACTCCACTGCATCATATAGATTGAGTGCATGGAGATATTGATTAGTTATTCACAAGAACCAATCACCCAAGCAAGCAAAATCCAAATCTATGCATGAATATGCACTAAAACTACTTGAAGGTTTGTGTGGCACTAGGATCTAAATAGTTTCAAAATAATTAAATAAACAAGACCACACAACACCAAAAATATCTATACATGCATAGGATTTAGATTTAGAAGAGGACAATACCTATGTGAAAGGAGAAAATTTGAAGAGCAAGAGAACTCTCTTCAATCGTCAAATAGGCTATTCATCAGCACAGAGAATCACCACCAATTTTCCCCTAGATGAACTCCTCCATTTTGTCTGAAATTTTTACTGGAACTCCTCAACTCTTTAGAATTATTCAGTTCAAATTTTAGGCCAATAAAAACACTAGAGGTACTCCAAGAAGAAGCAAAAACTAGCTATCAGAAACTGCTCCAATCAAGAGCAAAGCAACCAAAAAATATTGCTTCTAATGTAAACATCCACATACTAAATCTATGGCTTATTCTCTATAGAAAGGCTGGAAAGACTATAGGGAATGAAGAGAGGAAGGCTGAGAATATTAAGGTCGAATGAGGTGGGAGAAGGAGAGAGTTATAAGAGGCAAACAACTCAGATTCCCACTACATAATATTGTTGGGAGAAAATCACACAAAATGTGCACACCACACACATAGCTGACCAGCCACTCTACCATATCTATATGTAGGAGTGGTCACACACCTCCCACAAGGAGGTGGTGCCAAGTGTCCTTTGCTTAGGTGGCTACTAACTTTGAGATTTGTGATTTTAATTGAAGCACAAATTTCATCTAATTAAATGTCTCGCAATTAAATTCAAATTCTTATTAAATAAACTCTTTATTTAATAATTCTCTCAAAAATTATCTCTCCAACTTAATTAAATTAAATTATTTAATTTAATTAATAATCGTTTGATTTAACTCTTAAGTCAAAGTGCTTAATAATTTAAACTAGCAAAAAATAACTCATCCTTTAAATTAATTTTGATCAATTGATAGTCATGTGACATTAATTAATAAATCTTTATTTAATTGATCATAATTTAAATCTTAAATTAAATTAATCAAGCCAAAATGATTACAATTTTGCCTCTTCCAAAAATCTATCATGAATTTTCTAACTCTTAGAAATTTCTCCTTACTTCAATAGACCATGTCATTGGCTTTTATGTGTAACCCATTAGGTTCTACTATTCGTTGAACGTAGGCTTACAACTCTTTGTGACTTTTGGAATATCAAATATTCACTTTAGTTTAAACTCCTTTAAACTAAGCGACTTAATTTAATTAATCTCATTAATTGAAGAATACCTAATCTTCATGGTCGATGTCCAACCTCAAACTCATGGAGCCCAACTAATTACTCAAAATGAATGCTCTTGAAGCACCATTATGGTATTATGTGTACCATGCAAATACATTCTTTTCATCTCTTATCTTTCGAAAATGGCCTAGGGCAAAATATTTGTCAGCTCCTTAATAGCCCTATGTTTCTATTCTTAATATTTGATTCCCCTTGTGATCTCACCTTTGGAAATTCCTTTCCAAATTATCCTATCACCTTGTGCAAGGATTTCTTGGAATCAATCTTTATAGAACATATAGGAGATGCATTCGCCCTTACAAAGATTTGGAATTGGATTCAATCTTAGATCTCACAAATCTCCATGCCAATATGCTCATACCCAATCTCACCTTAAAAAACGCGCTAGGTGGTGAAGAAAGAGTCAAAATAAAAGGATCAAACACAAGGTTACCATGGACCCTTAAGTCAAAGGACTAATAATATGCATTAGCATAAGCAGAAGAACTAGCCACTATCGACTTGCTACGACAACTATCTAGTTGATCAAGCTAAATTGACTACAATTTTGCCTCCTCTAAAAGTGCGTCATGAATTTTCTAACTATTAGAAATTTCTCCTTACTTCAATAGACCATGTCATTAGCTTTTGTGTGTGACCTATTAGGTTCTACCATTCATTGGACATGGGTTCATAACTTCTTGTGACTTTTAGAATATCAAATATTCACTTTAATATAAACTCCTTTAAACTAAGCAACTTAATTCAATTAATCTCATTATTTGAAGAGTACGCAATCTCCATGGACAATAAACTTAGGCCCATGGAGCCCAACTAGTTGGTCAAAATGAATGCTCATGAAAAACCATTCTAGCATTATGTGTACCATGCAAATACAGTCCTTTCATCTCCTATCTCCCAAAAGAGGCCTAGGTAAGATATTTGTCAGCTTCTTAATAGCCTCGATATTATGTTTCTATTCTTAATGTTTGATTTCCCTTGCGACCTCACCTTTCAAAATGCCTTTCCAAATTATCCCATCACCTTACGCAAGAATTTTTTAAAATCGATCATTATAGAACACATAGCAGATGAATTCATCGTTTATAAAGATAAGGAGTTGGATTCCATCTTAGATCTCTCAAACCTCTATGCCAAGTAGCTGATACACAATCTCAACCCAAAATATTTGTTAGGTGGTGAAGAAAGAGTCAAAGCATAAGTACCAAACACAAGGTTATCATGGACCCTAAAGTCAAAAGACTAATAATTTACACTAGCATAAGTAGAAGAACTAGCCACTACCGACTCGCCACGATAGCTATCTAGTAGATTTTTCAATAGGTCTTCAGCACCTTATTCTCTAACAGGTACTTACTAATATGCACCTGTATCTCATATAGTTTCTCATCAACCTTTAGATTTATGCATTATTAGTGCAAGTCTATTCGGATCTTAGATACCCTATCTCATATGACCTTATAACTTGTAAGATTTAAGATCATGATCATGTAAGAGTTATTCCATGATCACCACCTAGTGCATGACTAAGTCCTATAGCCTTGTGTGATCTACGGGCTTCATCTAAATACAAGTAAAGTAAATAAAGAGCATAAGATGAAGATGGTCATATAAAGAATATCATCTAATAAAGATTGTTTTACAATGATATAGTTTACAAAGCCAATCTAATTGGCTTGTGGATTACTATTCCAACATAGATATTGCACAAGTTGTGGGTTAACATAAAAAGTGAGGCAAAATATATAAAGAGTTGCATATGATGTAAGTGGCAAGTGTTGTTTATTCTTAGATTGTTCATGGATGGCACTTGGTCATGGGGGTTCACTTACAATTCTTAGGAGTCTTGATTCTCACTAGGGAATGCGATTTCCCAAATTCTTATAAGTGGTGAAGGATTTGATAAAATAGTAGGAGAAACACATGTTTGAAAGACAATAAACATATTTTCAAAATATCAATATTCAATCACATGCTTATGTTTCCTTGCATTATTTTTTGTAGATTTCTTAAATCTTCAAAAAACTCAACATAGCTAAGAATTCACCCACAATAACTTTGGAAACCAATAAACTAACAGGGCCTAATTTTTGTGATTGGTTGAGAAACCTCAAAATAGTGCTTGACTATGAAAGAGGACTTACGTACTTGATCAAAGTCTGTTGAACACCATTGGCAATAACGCTACTGATATGGCTCGTGAATTGTTCATGAAGTTTGTGGATGATGATTTAGAAACAAGATATCTCATGATGGCAACTATGTCTAGTGAGTTGCAAAAGTCTAATAAGTATATGAAACATGCAAGTAAGATCTATGTTCACCTGCAAGAGTTGTATGGTGCCCAAACTAGACCTAAATAGTTCATTTTGTCTAGGGAACTCTTTAGAAATAGAATGATTAAGGGCATGAATGTCCATGATTGGGGGCTTAAAATGATTAAGCTTATTGAAAAACTTGAACAATTAGATGTGATCATAGATAATGATCTCTATGTGGATTTGATCCTATGGTCATTACCAAGTTTGTTCGACCAATTCATTATAAACTTTAATATGTCCAAGAATGAGGTTACAATTGATGAATTGTGAATATGTTGGTTACCGCCAAGGTGACTATGAAAAAGGAAAAGCCTTTTTTACTTGCATCCTCCTCCAAGATCAAAGACCTTCATGTTCGTAGGAAAGAGGGTAAGAAGAAAAAAAGTTTTTCATCAAAAGAGAAACAACCATTGAAAGGATCTAATGGAGTTAAGAAAAAGCAAAAGGCTAAAACTGATGCTATATGTTTCCATTATGGCAAAAAAGGGCATTAGAGAAGAAATTGCAAAGCTTATCTTGTAACACTTGAGAATGGTATATATATGATTGAAGTGCATGGGTATACAATACCATATATGGTTCTCACCTTTGAAATTTGTTACAAAGTTAGAAAGAAAAAAGAGACTTGATGAAGGGTATATGATCCTCTACGTCGGGAATAGAGCAAACGTTGCTATCATGGTCCAAGGTGTACTCAAGTTAGACCTAGGGGATTCTATGATTGTATTTGATCCTTGTTTGTACGTACTAAATCTTATGAAGAATATAATTTCAATTTCCATTTTAGATAATGAAGGATATGATTTTTCTATATCTAATAGGAAATTGAAGGCATTAAAGAATAGTTCTTTAATTGCTCAAGGTACATTGAATAATGGATTATATATATTAGATTCTCAAAAAATATTAATGCATATTCAATCAAGTAAAAGAAAATTAGATATCAAAGATGATGCCATTCTATAGGATGCTGGACTTGGGCATATCTCTAAAAATAGGATGATTAAAATAGAAGCTCTCAAAGCACTAAATGTTAGTGGCATTGAGAAACTTCCAATTTGTGAATCTTGTTTAAAGGAAAAAATAACCAAGGCTCCTTTTATAGGACAATCAGGGTGAAGCACAAGTCCTTTGGATTTGATCCATATGGATGTGTTTAGTCCACTAAGAGTTAGTACACGAGAAGGCTATTCTTACTTCATCACTTCATCGATGATCACACTTAGTTCGAACATGTGTATCTTAAGAAGTACAAGTCTGAAACCTTTGAAAGGTTCCAAGGGTATTGGTGTGAAGTAGAAAAGCAAAAAGGACTTAGTATTAAAACTCTTTGACCTAATCGATGAGGAGAATACTTAAGCACCGAATTCTTGGATTATCTAAAAAAGAATGAGATTTTCTCTTAATGTTCTCCACCTCGCACACCTCAATTCAATGGAGTTGCATATAGGAAAAAACCCTACCTTATTGAAAATGGTATGTTCTATGATGAGTTTTTTTGATGTGTCTATATCCTTTTGGAGATACACTTAGAAATGGCCACAAGGCTACTAAATGTAGTACGCTTAAAGCCCATGCCAAAAATGCCACATGAGATGTGGTATGACAAAGCACCCTCTTACCATTTTCTAAAGGTTTAGGGGTCTCATGCATTAGTGAAAAGATTAGTGGCAGACAAGTTATATAGTCGATCCTCCTTATGCATGTTTGTGGGATACCCTAGAGAGTTTACGGGTTATTATTTCTATGATCCCTCAAAATAATAGGTGTTTGTCTCAAAGAATGCCGCCTTTTTGAAAAAAGAATTTCTACAAAATTGAAAAGATGTTAAACTTGATGAAGTTTAAGGTGATCAACAAATCCTACAAGTAGTGGAAATAAGTATTGAGTTTTGCACACAACCTCTATATAAGTCAGACGGAATCAAGAAGTAGCCTAAAAGGTTTAGATTTCTTTAAAAAATAGGGCAATTAGATATAAATCCAAAGACCTATGAAAAAGTTACGTTGGACATAGACTTAGGACATTAGCTTGAAGCCAAGAGATCTGAAATGAACTTTATGCATTCCAACAAAGTATAGACTTTGGTAGATCCACCAAAGGGAATCATTCTTAATGATTGCAAGTGGATTTATAAGCGAAAGCTAAGAGTCAATGGAGAGGTTTTGACCTTTAAACTGTGACCAATGGCACAAGGTTATTCTCACAGACCTACTATTGATTTCGAGAAAACCTTTTCACAATTGTAATGTCTAATTCTATTAAGAATCTACATGCCATAGCCATATTTTATGACTATGGGATATGAAAAATAGATGTGAAAATTGTTTTCCTCAATGGTAACATTGAAGAAGAAACTTATATCGAGCAACCATACAGTTTTACATCCAAGGGAAGTGAGCAAAAGGTTTACAAACTCTAGAGAACTATTTATGGACTCAACCAAGTATCCTAAAGTTGGAACATACATTTTAATAATGTAGTCAAATTGTTTGGCTTTATCAAAATATGTATGAACATTGTGTGTATAAAAAGGTGGGCGGAAATGGTACACAATTATTGTGTTTTATGTCGATGACATCCTTTTCATTAGGAATGAGATAGGAATGTTAGAGTGTACTAAACGGTAGTTGTCTACTCAATTCTCTATAAAGGAATTGAGAGAAGCGTCCTACATATTAGGAATATGTATCTATAGAGATAGATCGATGTTAGGACTATCTCAAACTATGTACATTAACAAAATACTAAAATAATTTAGTATGGAATAATCTAAAAAGGATTTCTTCCTATAGGACGTGGTATTTTTCTCTCTAAGTCTATGGCTCTAAAAACTAATATGGAAAGACCAAATATGTCTAGTATACCTTATGGTTCTACTATTTGAAAGGTTAGAGCAAATTAAGAAGCAACCCAAAATGTTTGGATTTATTCATGAAATAAGCCAATCAGCTAATGTTCTAAAGGCTTATGATGAAGCCATGTTAGTCATAAACTCAGGACATTGGCTTGTAGCCATAAAATCCAAAATAGACTTCATATAATCTAACGAAGTATGGACTTTTGTGGACCCAATGGAGGGAATAGTTCTCGATGGTTGGAAATAGATCTATAAGCAAAAACTAGGAGTCAATTAAGAGGTAATGACCTTTAAGGAGCAACAAGTGGCAAAAGGTTACACTCAAGGACCTAGTATTGATTTTGAGGAAACCTTTGCACTAGTAACAATGCCTAAATCTGTTTAGATTTTACTTGCTATTGTCACATATTGTGACTATAAGATATGTTAAATGGATATGAAGATTGTTTTCCTTAATGGAAGTATTAAAAAAAAATTTATATGGAGCAACCCCAAGGTTTAACATCCAAAAAGAGTGAGCAAATAGTTTGCAAACTTGATAGATACATTTAGGGACTTAAATTGGCTTTCCAAACTTGAAACATACACTTTTGATAAGATAGTCAAATTGTTTTGCTTTGTCAAAAACATATATCAACCTTGTGTGTACAAAAGGCTAATAGGAGTAGTACAAAATTTTATTGTCTTTTAAGTTGATGACATTTTTCTCATTGAGATTGAGAAAGAAATGTTAAAGTATACTAAAACATGATTATCTACACAATTCTCCATGAGGGATTTGGGAGTAGCATCCTATGTATTAAGAATACATATCTATAGAGATAGATTAAGGAGGATGTTAGTGCTTTCCCAAACACCATTCAATGTACAAGACTGAATTTAGAACACTCCCTAAGTGTTATAAGTTGTTTCCAACCCGATCCCAGTGAATGTCACTAGATGGCTATTAAAATATTCCTTAAGTACTTGAGAGGGACTAAAGACTTACGTTTTATATACATCAATGGAGAATTGAAACTCACAGAGTTTTTGGATTATAGTTTCTAATCTAATGAACCTCAAATCCACTTCTAGATTTGTATTTTAGACTTAATAGTAATATGGTGAGTTGGAAAAGTTCCAAACAAGACACCATGGTTGAGATTACCATTGAGGTGAAACAATTTGTGGTTTTGAAAACCACAAAAGAAGGTGTTTGGATGAAAACTTCATCCAAAAGTTAGATGTAGTACCTAGTTTGTGTAAGCCTACAATTGTCTTTGGAAGACAATTTAGGACATGAGCCAAAATCTCATCAGTGATCAAAATAATGTAAATGGTCTATCATTCGATATATGATATCAATTGATAGAGGCAACAACTTAGTGGATAAAGTTACCTTAGAAGAAAAATAGCAAAATCACTGTATAAACTCCTAAATGCAAATGGTCTTTAAGAGATATCTTGAGAAAATAGGCCTTAAGACAGTAAGGGAATTCACTTTAGGGTAAGTGAGAGATTGTTGGAATAATGTATCACAAGCCAATTAGATTGGTCTTATAAACTATTTAACTTGTAATACAATCTTAATTGACTGATATTTTTTGTATATCCATCTTCATCTTATGCACATATTTACTTTATTGGCATTTAGATGAGGCCTTTAGATCACATAAGACTATGGGACTTGGTCACGCATTGGGTGGTGATCATGGAATAAGTTTTACATGGTCATGGTCTTAAATCTTCCAAGTCATAGGATCTTATAAGGTAAGATATCTAAGATCCAAATGGACTTATACTAAAGATGCATAAATCTAAGAGTTGGATATTATTCCATTCCAAGACCAATGCCATATGAGATATGGGTGCATACTAGTGGTTACTTGTTAGGGAACAATGCATTGAAGACTACCTAAAGAATCTTCTAAATAGTTGGTAGTGGAAAGTTCTCTAGCTTTGCTAGTGCATATAATTAGTCCTTTAACCTGAGTATCCATGGTAATCTTGTATTTGATCCTAATGCTTTGACTCTTTCTTGATCACCTAGCAGGCCGTTCAAGTGGTGATTGGGCACGAGCTACTAGACATAGAGGTTTATAAGATCTAAGATGGAATCTGGCTCTTCATGTTTGTAAAGGGTTAGTGCATTTCTTATCTATTCTATAATGATCGATTCCAAAGAGTCTTTGCATAAGGTAAGATGATAATTTGAAAATTGAGTTTTTCAAAGATGAGATCATAAACTAAAATCAAAAAATAGGAATAGAAATATAATGTTGAGGCTATTAAAGAGCCAACAAATATCTTGTCTTGGGCCACTTTTGGGAGATAGGAGATGGAAGGATCATATTTGCATGGTATGCATAGCTAAAATGGTTCTTCGAATGCATTCATTTTAGCCAACTAGTTAGGCTCCACGTGCTTGAGGTTGGACCTTGACCATGAAGATTGGGTACTTTTCAATTGATGAAATTAATTGAATTAAGTCGATTAGTTCAAATGAGTTTAAACTAAAGTGAATATTTGATATTCCAAAGCCACAAGAGTTGTGAGCCTATGTCTAGTGAATGGTAGAACCTAATGGATCACACACAAAAGCCAATTGCTTTTCCTACATTATGAAGGAATTTTCTAATAGTTAGAAAATTACTCCTTGCGGATTGATTTTGAGGTTGGAGAAACTTAAGGTCATATTTTGTTTGATAAATTTAATTGTTAAGTTGATCAACTAATTTAATAAGTTAAATTAGATAAATAATTAAGAAGTTAATTATTTAGTGCGACATGATCGTCAATTAGTCAAGCTAGCTCAAAGAGTTAAGTTAATTATAACAAGTTTAAAAAGTTAAGCTAATTAACTAAGAGTTAAGTCAAAGGTCAATTAATTAAATTAAATTATTTTATTTAATTAATGTGAGGAATCTATATTAAAGGGAAAATTTAAGTGAATGGTTCATTTGATGTGGCATTTTAATTAATTTGAAATGAGATTCCCAAAATAAATTGAAATGTACATAAAATTCAAATTTACATTTGAATTGCAACTTGCCAACTTGCAAGGTAAGTTGGCGGTCCCCTTTCAGGAAGGTATGATGCCAGCTTAGCAACACACCATCCTCACTCTATATATAGATATAGAGGGAGAGATGGATAGTCACTCATGCTCTATGTGAAGAATTAAATTCTCTCATATTTTCTCTCCAAATCTAAAGTGTTGTCTCATGTGCTAAAGCTTCACTTTCTCTGTTCTTCTCCTACCTCAAATCAAGCCTTCATCTCTACAAATCTCTTTCTTATTTTTCAATTTACATTAAGGAGATTAGTATCTAGCATTGGTGTGTGGATTATAATTAGAGGTAAGATAATTAGATTGCTAGCCTTTGGAGATCCACTGTTAGGGCAATAACTTTGGCAAATTTCTCCAAGCGCTTCCTATCAACTTTATGATCTGTATTTTTTCAATCAACTTAAAAAATTTGTTGTTAATATTTTCTAAAATTTATAGAATTTTTGGAGAAGTTTAGATCAGCAAAGGTTGTATCCAAATCGAGTTGTTGCTGTGAGATTGAGTTTTTAGTAGTAACTTTGTAGTGACCTATGGAGGTCTTTCCAAGTTTTTCTTGAATTAATTTTTAGATTCAAGATGCATCAAAGAGTTGCTGATCTTTTGGTACAAGTTTCACTTAAATCGGAGTTCCTTTGCCTGGTCAAAAGTTGATTAGATTACATTGTAGTGTTGAATGACATAATCAAGGAACTGAGATCTTCTTCCACCTTCCTTTGATTTTTTGAAAATCAAGGTATTCTTCTAACCAAATCTAAATCAATAGCTTGTTTAGGTCCTTGGTGATATGTGCAGCCAAGTTATTTTCAATTTTTAAAGTGTTGACTATTGGATCTTACTGCTACATGTACCTTTAGTATCCTCAAAGTCGGTGCCAAAAATGCCACATGAGATATATTATGGCAAAGCTCCCTCTTACCATTATTGAAAGGTTTGGGGGTCTCATGTTTATGTCAAGCAGTTATCAAGAGAGAAGTTGGATAGTAGATCCACCTTGTGCAAGTTTGTGGGATACCTAAAAGAGTCTTTAGGTTATTACTTTTATTATCCCTCAGAACAAAAAGTGTTTGTTTCAAGGAATGCCCACTTTTTGGAAAAGAAATTTCTATTAGATACAAATGGTGCATTTTTGTTGAACTTGATGAAGTTCAAGATGATCATTAAATCCCACAAGTGATGGAAACAAATGAGTAACAAGGGCTTTACACATAACCTCTAAAAAGGTCAGACCAAATCAAGAAAATCAAAAGGTTAAGACTTTTTCATGAGATAGGCTAATTGGATAGCGATTGGAAAACTTATGAAGAAGTTATGTTAGATATTGACTTGAAGCCATGAAATTTGAAATGGACTCCACGTACTCCAACAAAGTAAGACTTTAGTAGATCTACTAGAGGGAATAGTTCCTAATGGTTGCAAGTAAATCTATAAGCAAAAACTAGGTGTTAATGGAGAGGTAATGACTTTTAAGGCAAAACTAGTGGCAAAAGGTTATACCCAATGACCCAGTATGGATTTTGAGAAAACTTTTTCACTAATTGCAATACTTAAGTCTATTCGAATTTTACTTTCCATAGCTACATATTATGACTATAAGATATGGCAAATGAATGTGAAAACTATTTTCCTCAATGAAAACAATGAAGAATAAATTTTTATGAAACAACCATAAGATTTTATATCCAAAAAGAGTGAGCAAAAGTTTTGCAAACTTTAGAGATCCATTTATGGACTGAAATAGGCATCCATAAGTTGGAATATATGTTTTAATAAGATAGTCAAATCATTTGGCTTTGGAAAAAATGTGTACAAACCTTATGTGTATAAGAAGGCTATTGGAAGTAGTATACAATTTATTATGTTTTATGTTGATGACATTCTTCTCATTAGGAATGAGAGTGAAATGCTAGAATTTACTAAAGTATGGTTTTCTACTCATTTATCCATGAAGGATTTATGAATGGCATTCTATGTATTTGAAATACATATCTATAGAGATAGATTGAGGAGAATGTTGGGGCTTTCCCAAACCCCTACATTGGTAAAATACTAAAGAGGTTTAGTATAGAAGAATCCAAGAGGGGATTCCTCCATTATCGACATGGCATTCATCTCTCCAAGTCTATAGCCCCCAAAACTGACGATGAGAGATAGAATATCCTACATACCTTATGCATCTTCCATTATAAGCATAATGTATGCTATTTAATATCTCGCATACTCTAAATGTATGAGTTATTTCCAATCTATCACTGATGAATGTCACTAGATGACCGTTAAAATAATCCTTAAGCACTTGAGAAGGGCTAAGGACTTATTTTTGGTATACGTCAATAGAGAATTGAAACTCAAGTGGTTTTTAGATTCTAATTTTCAATATGTTGCAGATGACCTAAAATCTACTTATGGATTTATATTTTGCCTCAATGGTGGTGTAGTGAATTAGAAGAGTTTTAAACAAGACACCATTACTAAGGTGAAATAATTTGCAGTTTTGGAAACCACAAAAGAAGATGTTTGGATAGAAACTTCATCTAAGAGTTGGATGTCATGTCTAAAGTGCATAAGCCTATGGTTGTATTTGGAAGATAGCTTAATACTTGAACCAATATCTCATTAGTGATCTAAACACAATAAATGTGTCATCATTTGGTATATGATGTCACTTGATCGAAGCAAATCTAAGTGGAAACAGTTGCCTCAAAAGAGAATATAATAGAAACACTATATTAACCCCTAAATGCAAATGATCTTTGAGGGACATCTTGAGAAGATAAGCCTCAAAAGTTTGGGGAATTGGGTTAAGGATAATTAGGAGATTATTGGAATAATGCCTACAAGCCGATTAGATTGGCATGTAAACTATTTCACTTATGATATAATATTGATTGAACGATATTCTTTAAATGGACATCTTTATCTTATGGTTATATTTATTTCACTGGCATTTGGTTGAAGTCCTTAAATCACGTGAGACTATGAAACTTGGTAGTGCATTGGGTAGTGATCATGAAACAAGTTTTACATGATCATGATCTTAAATCTTCTAAGTGGTAAGATCTTATAAGATAGGATATCTAAGATCTGGATAAATTTTCACTAATGATGCATAAATCTAAGGGTTGGATATTACTCCATTTCAAGAGCAAGGCCATATGAGATATAGTTATATATTAATAGGTGTTTGTTAGAAAATAAGTTTACTCCATAGAATCTACTACATAGCTAAAGTAGTAAGTCGGTAGTGACCAGTTCTCTAGATTACGCTGGTGTATATAATTAGTCCTTTAACTTGAGGATCTATAGTAACCGCGTGTTTAGGCCCTCTTGCTTCAACTCTTTCTTGGTTATATAGCGAGTCATTTGGGTAGAGATTAGGTATAAGGAACTTACACATAGAGGATTCAGAGATCTAAGATAGGATCAGACTCCTTGTCATTGTAAAGGGTAAGTACATCTCCTATATAATCTATAATGATCGATTCCAAGAAATTCTTGCACAAGGTAATGTGAAAATTTGGAAAAAGGAGTTTTACAAAAATGAGGTCATAAAGGAGAATGGAACATTGGAATAGGAACATAGTATCGAGGTTGTTATTGAGCCAACAAATATCGTATCTTAAGCCTCTCTTGGGAGATAGAAGATAGAAGGATTATATTTGCATAGTATGCATAGAGTTAAAATGGTTTTCCAAAAGCATTCATTTTTTTAATTAGTTGGGCTTCAAGGGCTTGAGGTTGGACATTGACCATAGAGATTAGCTATTCTTTAATTAATAGAGATTAATTGAATTGAGTCAATTAGTTTAAAGGAGTTTAAACTAATATAAATATTTGATATTCTAAAGTTACAAAGGTTGTGAGCCGATGTCCATTGAATGGAAGAACCTAATAGATCACAGACAAAATCTAATTACAAATCCTACTTAATGAAGGGAAATTTTCTAAGAGTTAGAAACATTCCTTAATGGCCAATTTTGGAGGTTGACTGATTAACACAACTTGTAGTCAATTTTAGCTTAAGTAATTTAATTGTTCAATTGATCTAATTAATTTAAGGAGCTAATTATTTGGTGCCACATGACTATTAATTGGCCAAGTTAACTTAAGGAGTTAAGTTAACAATTACTAGCTTAAGAAGTTAAGCTAACTTATTTAAGAGTTAAGTCAAAGATTAATTAGTTAAATTAAAGTGTTTATTTTAATAAAAATGAAGAATTAATTTTGGAGGAAAAATTCAAATGAAGAACTTATTTGGTGTGGCATTAGAATTTATTTGGGTAACATTTCATGAGATGAAATGAAAATTCCAAATGAAATTCAAATGCAAGTAAAATGTGCATTTCACATATGGAACTTGCCTTGCAAGTTGGCGCCAACCTCATGAGAGGTGTGATGCCAACTTGCATCACACCACTCTCCCTATGAGAAGGAGAGAGGTGGTCAGCCAAGCATGCTTGCAAGATCTACTTGTTAGATTTCACTTTTCCCTCTAATTTTGTGTGATTCATTAATGTGTTGATGTCTCATAATTTTTCTTTATCCTACCTCCCCAAATTAATCTTCATTTTTTCCTTCTCTCTTTGGTTTTCCAGCTAACTAAGGAGAGATTTAGATTTACCATTGGTGTGTGGATCATCATATTAGAGGCTAGATAATTGCATTGCTTAGCTTTTGGAGACCCACTGTAAGAGTAAAAAAAGTTTGGAGCAGTTTCTCCAAGCCTTGTCGGATTCAATTTTTGTTGAATTTTTTACTGGAGCTTTCCCAAGGTATTAAGGAGGTTGTATCCAAATTCAGCAATTTTGGATGTAGTTTGATTGGGTAATTGCTACCCAGTTGCCATTGCACCACAAAAAGACAACTTTGAAGTGTTCAAGTGTTCTTCCACTCTATCTTGATTTTTTGAGCAATCAAGGTTGTCATTCTTCCAAATTTAAATTAATAGAATGATTTGATCCTTGGTTTTGAGTGTAGCCAAGTTAATTTAGCTATTTTCTGCTTCATTTATTGGATCCATGTGCTACACTTGACATCATGTAGTATCAAAGCCTATGTCATGCTATAATTTGAATTTTTGATTGACCAATTCATGTGATAGATTGATATAGATCTCTAATACTTGATTTAATTTATGGATTGGAGTGTTTGAATGATTTTTCTTATGGTTCCTTTGTTGATGAATTGAAATAATGTTAATTTGTGGTTTAAGAGTTAATTCATGTGTTAGTATATTTTGATTCATAATTCAAAATGTTAAATGTTGATTTAGCATTAGATGATCTTATATGTTGATATAGTATGTTAAATTTTGCTTTAATGTGTTTTGGTCATTTTTAGTCTAATTAAATTAGAGATTAATGGAGATTGTTTGGAGAATGTTGATTCTCACTTAAACTTTATTTTTGAAACATGTTTGAGCACTTGAATTTCTATTTTTAAAAGGTGTTTTAGATTTGGAATTTCATCTATATTATGTGATTTAGTGTTTAAGAAATGTCCTAAAATTTTTGGTGTACAAAAGTTGAGATAAAATTGGCATGACTTGATCCCAACCTAAAATATGGGAGCCACTGCACCCAGCTATGGTAGGCATGCGCCCTGGCTAAGGCAATAGAACCTTATTGTGGGTAGTGTTGGAATAGCACCCAACAAGCCAATAAGATTGGCCTTGTAAAATATTTTCATATAAAATAATCTTGATTGAGTGATATTCTTTATATGACCATCTTTATCTTATGCTTTATATTAATTCACTGGTATTTGAATGAAACCCTTAGATCATTCATGACCATGAAACTTGGTTCGACGACCATGGAATAGGTCTTTCCCAATCATGATCTTAAATCTTCCAAGTTATAGGATCTCATGAGACAAGACATCAAAGATCCAAATAGACTTGCACTAATGATACATAAATTCAAGAGTTAGATATTGGTCCATTCCATGAGTGACCACATGAGATACAAGTACATATTTGTTGGTGCTTGTTAGAGAATAAGACATTGAATACTTACTCAGAGAATCTATTAAAAAGCCATAATTCCATGTCGGCAGTGGTTAATTTTCCCTAGGATCTATGGTAATCTTATGTTTGGTCCTCATGCTTCGACTTTTCCTTGGCTACTTGGCATGGAGGTTTGTGAGATCTAAGATAGAATCTGACTCTTCGTATTTATGAAGGAAAAGTACATCTTCTATGTATTCTACGATGATCGATTTTAAAAATTCCTTGTGTAAGGTAGCGTGAAAATTTAGGAAATGAATTTTTCAAAGATGAGGTCACATAATAGAATTAAACATTATGAATACAGACATAGTATCAAAGCTATTGGAGAGTTGACAAATATCTTGTCCTAGACCTATTTTGAGAGATAGGAGGTGGAAGGGTTGTACTTGCATGGTACGCATAGAGTTATAATAGTTCTCCAAAAGCAATCATTTTGGCCAATTAGTTGAGCTCTATGGACTTGAGGTTGGACATTAATCATGGAGATTGGGTACTCTTCAATTAATTAGATTAATTGAATTGAGTCGATTAGGTTAAAAATATTTTAAACTAAAATGAATATATGATATTCAAAAGTCACAAGGGGTTATGAGCCTATGTCCAATGAAAGGCAGAACCTATTAAGTCACACATAAAATCTAATTAAGCTTCCTATTTGATGGAGGAATTTTCTAAGTGTTAGAACATTTCTCCTAGCAGACTGATTTTGAGGTGATCAATTTGAAGATCAATTTTGGCTTGATTAATTTAATTGTTAAATTAATAAATTAATTTAAGAAGTTAAATTAGATTAATAATTAAAGATTTAATTATTTTGTGCTATTCGATCTCCAATTGATCATAGTTAAGCTTTAGAGTTAAGTTTGTTGAGTTGAGTTAAATGTTAATTAATTAAATTAAAGTGCTTAATTTAATTAGTGAGAAGAATAAATTTTGAAGGAAAAATTCAAATGAAGAGTTCATTAGAGTTGGCATTTTAATTAATTTGAAATTAGATTCCAAATTAGATTGAAATGCACGTGAAATTCCAATAAGATTTGAATTTGCATTTGCCAACTTGGCATCACACCATCATTCCTCTATATATAGGTATAAAGGGGGCACATATTCAGCACTTGCATCTTGCTGTGAAGATTAGAATCTCTCACATTTCCCTTCAAAAGCTTCTTCCAAGCATTGCCTCATGTGTTGAAGTTTGCTCTCTATTCTTCTGCTACCTCAAAATTAGCCTCCACTATAGATTTTCTCCTCTCTTTATCCAGCTAAAAGAGAGGAGAAATTGGAAGTTCAATTGGTATGTGGATCATTACAATAGAGGCAAAACATTTGGTTTGCATGCTTTGGACATCCACTTTGTAGTGTAGCAATTTTGACTAATTTTTATTAGGAGATATAGATCGAATTTTGCTCCAAATTTTTCATGGAATATTCATCATTGAGTGGATAAGATCCATATTTAATTTCATGATTTCTGGAGATCTCAAAGCTAGGGAAAGTTGCTATTTCTCTGCTGTGCCGGTTTATGGCAGATTCTGGATTGGTGAAGAGTTCACCATTTTCTCCTTGGATATTTGCTTATCAAGGTAATCCCATTACCAAATCTATATATATAGCATTCATAGATCCTTATTAGTTAGAGTAGCCTAGTTAATTTTACCTTTTGAAGTTTCAATTATTGGATCCTAGTGATACTCTTACCTTTAGGTAGGATAAATTTTGAGCTATTTTTTGTGTTCCTTTTGTGACCAAAAATGATCTATATCATACTATATAGATGCACAAGTTTTTTTCAAATTCTCAAATAGTGTATGACATTTTCTATTGCTTTTAAAATCTTGTTAGAGTTAATCTTCAATAATGGTGCAAAATTGAGATGCATAAGTGTTATGCTTATTTTTGCTAGTTGATTAATTATCTATGAGATAAACATTTAATTTTTGAAATTGAATGTTCAATTCTTGATTTATTATTCATTTAATTTGTGAATGAATGATGAGTGAATGGGAATGATCATGAGCCCTTAATATTAATTTTATTTATTTCAAGTTGTTGAAAAAGGTTGTATTAAGTTAGGGCTTGCATGCCTCTTAATTTTTATCTTATAGATGTTATAAGAGTATATAATCACTAGACGTGAGAATTTCTTTCTTATGTAAATGTTCTAGGGAGACAAGAAGACCATTGGAGGTATAAAGACCCATGAATGTATGGGGATATGTTTATGTAATAGCTAGTTTTGATCAACCCACTTAAAATCAACTAATTGGTACACCTATGGTTCTAAGTGTATCACTTGGTTCAGGCTCATGTCATCCCACCCTATGAGCATGCTAGGTGCGTTCACTCATTTATGCTTTCTATATCCCATAGGGGCTTGTTTGCTACACATGATAAAGCATGATAAATACATTTTGAAGCTATATCTTTTGTTTACTTCACATCTTTATGTCCCATGATACCTTTGTGGCCCGACATGATATCATGGGTCAAGCTAGTTTATGGATCAAATCAAGATGGCTTGATCTAGTTTCCATCCTTTTAAATCTAATACGATAAAGAATACAAAAGTCATTCTTACCTCTCATATAAAAACCCTAATCTTAACACCTTCTGCCAAATTCTGCAACCATATTTTGGAAATTTACTTTCTTAGAAGTTAGTACATTTTGAACATTTCAAGTGTAATCACATTGAGTAATCTTGTCAACCAAACTTATATATTGTCAAGTGTGGGATATCACCAATTTCTAAAATCAAAACAAACAATAGATTACATGGTATTAGATATCATTTCTAGTTCATGTATCATTAGTATATGAACCTTGCCTAATCCTATATGCCCAAGAAAATAAGCCCTTGATGTATGAGATGCATGGTTAGAATATAGAAAACCTAAATAAGAATATAAAATTGATGGGATCTTTGCAAGTAAGAAAATACCTCCATTTAGAAGGGTCTAAATGGTTTCAAAAATATTAAGTTAAAATGGATACAAATTAAAAGGAGTTTTAATTAATCTATGCCTTTTACTAATAGTAACAACGTGACGACGCTATTATCTTTGTGTGATGTACTTATCAAAGGGATCACACTTAGCTAGATATTTGAGATCATATACTTAACATATGATGTACTTTTGATTTGATGCTTCCTTTGCTTGTCTCACATCACATGGCATGACTTAAAGCAGTTGCGAATCAAAGTTTAATTGATAGGTCTGACTTAACACCTAGTAATATAGAGGCCACCTAACATGGGAACCTATATGAAAAGTAAGGCAAAATATATCAAGGGTTTCATAGTGATGCAATTAGCAAAAATTGCTTACCTTTCAATTGTTTGTGGATGCACTCATCATTGGGGTCCACTTACAAGTCCTTAGGACATTAATTCTCAGTAAGAAATAAGATTTCCCAAATTATTCTAGGAGGATGAAGAATTTGATAAAATAGAGGGAGAAAAACACACTTGAAAGTCCATTAACATGTTTTAAATATCAAATTCATTCATATGCTTATACTCTCTTTTTTGCCTTTGTAGATTTTTGAAATCTTGAATCAGATAGCTAGAATACACTCAATGCTATTTTGGAAACCAATAAACTAATCGGGCCAAACTTCCTCATTTGGTTGAGAAACCTCAAGATTATTTTAGATTCCAAAAAGAGGACCTATATGCTTGATCAAAGTTTGTCGAACACCATTGGCAACAATGCCACCAATGAGGCACATAAATTGTTCATGAAGATTGTAGTTGATGATATACAAACAAGATACCTCATGATGGCTTCTATGTGTAATGAGCTTCAAAAGTCTCATGAGCATATGAAATATGCTCATGAGATCTACTTATACCTACAAGAGTTGTATGATATTCAAATAAGACATAAAAAGTTCTCATTATCTAAAGAGCTCTTTAGAACTAGAATAAATGAGGGCTTGAGTGTCCATGACCATAGGGTAAAGATGATCGATCTCATTGAGAAGCTTGATTAATTAGATGTAGTTATGGACAATGAGCACTATGTGGACTTGATCATTCAATCATTGCCTAGCTTGTTTGACTAATTTGTAATGAACTTCAACATGTTGAAGCAAGAATTAACAATTAATGAATTGGTCAATATATTGGTGATCGCTGAGGTAGCTGTGAAGAAAGATAAGCCTCTTATGCTTGCTTCCTTTTACAAATCTAAAGGTCATAAGGGCATTAAAAAGAGAGGTAAAAGAAAGAAGAGTTCATCCTCTAAGAGAAAGAAACCCTTGAAGAGTTTGGGGGGAATTAAGAAGAACAAAGAAGCTAAAATTGATGTTATGTGTTTCAATTATGGTGAAAAAGGACTTTGGAAAAGGAATTGCAAGGAATGCCTTCGCACCCTTGAGAAGGATATGTACTTTATTGAAGTGCACTTAATGACAAATTCTTCCTAATGGTTATTTGATGCCGCATGTGATTCTTACATTTGTAATTTGATATAAAGGAAGAAAAGAAAAAAGAATCTTAGTGAAGGGGATATGGTCTTCTACATAGGCAATGGAGTAAAGGTTGTAGCCATGGTCAAAGGCGTAATCAAGTTAGACTTGAGGAATCCCTACATTATACCTGATCTATGTTTTTATGTACCCAATCTTGTTAAGAACATTATTTCTATTCCTATTTTGAATAATAAAGGATATGATTTTTCTATATCTAATGGAAAGTTGAAAGCATTAAAGAATGGTTCTTTAATTTCACAAGGTACACTAAATAATGGATTATACATATTAGATTCTCAACTTTCATTGATGCACATTCAATCAAATAAAAGAAAATTAGATAACCAACAAGATGCCATTTTGTGGTATGCAAAACTTGAATATATCTCTAAAAATATGATGAGCAAGTTAGAAGCTCTCAATACGCTAAATGTTAGTAGCATTGTGAATCTTTCCCCTCGTGAATCTTGTTTACGGAGAAAAATGACCATGGCTCCTCTTGGGGGATAATTGGAGTGAACTACAAGTCCTGTGAATTTAATCCATATGGATGTTTGTGATATACTAAGAGTTAGTGCGAGAGGAGGTTGTTCTTACTTTATCACCTTTATCAATGATCGTACTAGATTTAGACATGTGTATTTGATGAAATATAAGATCAAAGCTTTTGAAAAGTTCAAAGAGCATAGGAATAAAGTAGAAAAGGAAAAAAGACTTAGTATTAAAGGTCATTGATTGGATCGAAGGGCAGAATACTTAAGTATTGAATTCTTAGATTATCTAAAGGAGAATGGAATTCTTTTTCAATGGACTCCACCCAACACACCCTAACATAATGGAATAGTCGAGAGAAGAAATTGTATGTTATTGGATATGGTATGTTCCATGATGATCTTTTTTGATGTGCTAATGTCCTTTTGGGGATACGCCTTAGATTTGGCAATGGGCTACTTAATGTGGTACCTTTAAAGTTGGTGCTAAAAATACTACATAAGATGGGATTTGGCAAAGCACATTCTTAATGTTTTCTAAAATTTTGGAGATCTCTTTATTATATTAAGCAGCTAGTAGGAGACAAGTTGGATAGTAAATCTACCTTGTGCAAGTTTATGGGATACCTAAGAAAGTTTTTGAGTTATTACTTTTATAATCCCACATAACAAAAGGTGTTTATTTCAAGGAATGCTTACTTTTTGGAAAACAAATTTCTATTAGATAGAAAAGGAATTATTGTTAAACTTGATGAAGTTCAAGATTATCAACAAATCTCACAAGTGGTGGAAACAAGTGAACATCAGGGCTTTACACACAACCTTTGAGAAGGTTGAACCAGATCAAGAAGCAACCTAAAAGATTTAGATTCCTTCATGAGACAAGGCAATTGGGTAGTAATACGATGTTGGAATAGTGCCCTACAAGCCAATGAGATTTACCTTATACAAATTATTACCTTGTAAAATAATCTTGATTGTATGATATTCTCTATATGGCCACTTTCATCTTATGCTCTATTATACTTCACTTGTATTTGGATGAAGCCCTTAGATCACTTAAGAATATGAGATTTGATTTGGTAACCATGGAATAGGTCTCACACAGTCGTGATCTTAAATCTTCTAAGTCATAGGATCTTAAGAGACGGGCATCTAAGATCCGAATAAGCTTATACTAACTATGCATAAATCCAAGAGTTGGAGATTGCTCCATTCCATGAACAACTGTATGAGATATAGGTATATGTTAGTGGGTGCATGTTCGAGAGCAAGGAACCGAAGACCCATTAAAGAATCCATTAGATAGCCAAAGTGGCAAATTGGTAGTAGCTAGTTCTTTTACTTACACTAATACATATTATTAGTCCTTTAACTTGAGGATCCATGGTAACCTTGTGTTCAGTCCTGTTGCTTTGACTCATCCTTAACCACTTATAGGTCTTTCAAGTTGAAATTAGGTATGAGGTACTTGGCATGGAGGTTTGTGAGATCTAAGATACAATCAAAGGAAAGTACATTTTCTATGTGTTCTATAATGATCAATTTCCAAAATTCCTTTTGTAAGGTGGTATGACAATTTAGAAAAGGAGTTTTCCAAAGGTTAGGTCACACAACAGGGATTGAATATTGAGAATAGAGACATAGTGTCGAGGCTATTAACGAGCCAACAAATATTTTGCCCTAAACCTCTTTCGGGAAATAAGAGACGGAAAGACCATATTTGCATAGCTAGCATAGAGCGATGATGGTTCTCTAGAATATTCATTTTAGCTAATTAGTTGGGCTCCATGGGCTTTAGGTTGGGCATCGACCATGGAGATTGGGTACTCTTTAATTAATGAGAGTGATTGAATTTAGTTGACTAGTTTAAAAAGAGTTTTAAATATAATAAATATAAGATATTCGAAAGTCATAAAGAGTTGTAATCCCATGTCCAATGAATGGTCGAACCTATTGGGTCGCACACAAAATCCAATTAGCTTCTTAATTGATGTAGATAACTTTCTAAGGAGTTAGAGAAGGGATCTCTCTCTTAATGGACTGAATTTTGGTGACAAGTTTGAAGGTGAATTTTGGCTTAATTGATTTAAGTGTCAAATTAATCAATTGATTTAAGAGTTACATTAGATCAATAATTAAGGATTTAATTATTTGATACCATCATGACCATCAATTGGTCAAGTTAACTTCAAGATTTAAGTTAACAATTGAGCTTAAAGAGTTAAGATAGTTTAACTTAATGAGTTAAGTCAAAGCATAATTAATTAAATTAATGAGTTTGATTTAATTAATTAGGTTTTAGAGGACAGACTCAAATGAGATTTAAGATGTCATCCTAATTAATTTGAAATGAGATTCCAACTGTAAATAAGATACAAATGAAATTTAAATGAAATTTGGATTTTTTTTTGCCACCAAAGACCCCCTTAGCCACCCCCTCTTCCCTCATAGAATGTGTGATGCCACAGTGGCATCACACAATTCAAAATATATATATAGATATAGATAAGGGCTCGGCTAGAGAGAGAGTAATACATGTGCCATAGGTGTGAAGGATTAGATTCTTCATTTCCCTCCAAAATACCCCCATTTGCAAGCTAACATTTCATGAGTTGAAGGGTTAGCTTCTTTCTTCTTCCTCCTACCAATTTTTGTACTCTTTCATTATCAATTGTCTAGTTATAGTTTAGCTCATGAACTAGAGAATGAGGAAGTCTCATTGGTGTGTGGATTATTCTAATAGAGGCAAGACGTGTGCCTTGCTCTATTTCTAGAGAGCTTCCTACGCGAGGTCTGACTTTATGATTTTTTCTAGGATGTTTTGGATGGCCAATTGATCTGAATTTTTGACTTGAGGCTCTCCAAGGTGTTTTATATCTCCAGTAATGTTTCCATAATTTTTGGAGGTGATTTGGTAGGGCAATCATCGCAATCCTTTAGTTGTGCCATGAGCAGGCAGATTCTGGAACCAATGAAGTATTCACTTATTTCTTCTTGGATTTGGTTATCAAGATAATCCTATATCTAAATCTGAATACAAGGCATGATTTGATCCCTTTTTTTCTTGTAGGCACTAGTTACTTTATGTTTTGAAGATTTGATTATAAATCCTAGTGCCTATCTTGCTTTCAAGTGGTATCAGAGCCTAAATCATGCTTAGATTTGGATTTTGTTTGATTGATTGATTCATGTGATAGATTGATCTTCATCACCATATTCTCGATTCAATTGATGGATTGGAGAATTTTGTTGATTTATATGTGGCTCCTTGATTAATGAATTAAAACTATGCTATTATGTGATTTAAATATTAATTCATGTAGTAATATTTTTTAATTCATAGTGATTAATGTTGAAGAGTGTTTTGGCATTAATTGATGTTAATATAGCATGTTGATTTTTGACTAAAATAGTTTTGGTCTATTTTGGATCCAATATGATTGGAATTATGTTGGAGATTATTTGAAGAATTTGATTCTTCCTTTTTCTAATTTTTGAAAGCATGATTGAGCACTTGTATTTCAAGTCTTTAAAGGTGTTTTGAATCTAGAAATTGACCTAAAATGTTTGTTATAATGTTGCGAACATGTGCTAAAATATTTGGTGCATGAAAACTGAGTGTAGAACACAGTTGGCAAGCCTTGAACTTCAGAAGCCAAGAATGTCAACACAGCCTAGGCGTTGGTTGGGCAGCGTGCGCACACCATGCACATAGGCTGCCCAATCATGCGCCAGAGGCTGCCAAACAACCTAATTTTAAGGGTGTTTGATGAGCTTTGAGTTGTTCTCTCAACTCCTTCAATGCTCAACAAGTTTTTATACCACACGTATTAGTTGCACAAGTGTTGTGCTATGCCGCAAAATTATGTTTGATATATTTGAATGCTTTTAAAAATTGGTTAAAGTTGATCTCCAATTAATGGCATAAGTGTTATGCTTGGTTCAATTATTTGTTTATGAGATGAGCCTTTAATGTTTGGAATTAATTGTTAATTTTAGATTTATTTATTGTTCATTTAATTGTTGAATGAATGATGAATGAATAAGGATGATCATGAGCCTTTTAAATTGATTTTATTTGTTTCAAAGTCATTAAAATGGGTTGTATTAAATGGAGCTTGCATGTCTCTTGTTGTATCTTGTAAAAGTTATGATAGTAGAATTATTAGGTGTGAGGATTTTCATTTCATGTAAATGTTCCATGGAGTAAGGGGCCTAATAAAGGCATGGAGACCAATTTAAGACCCATGAATGCATGGGATACACTCATTTAATAGTTTAGCTTAATTCAACCTACTTAAAATCAACTGAAGTGATGCACCCATGGCTCTAAGTGCATCCCTTGGTTAGGCTCATAGTCATTCCACCCTAGGAGCATGCTAGGCAATTTACTTATTTACTCGTTTCATATCTTGTTGATGTATGCAATGCATGATTAGGATATAGAGAACTTAAATAAGAAGATAAAATGATGAGATCTTTGCAAGCAAAAATCCTCCACTTAGAATGTTTAAGTATTTTCAAATATTAAGTTAAAATGGATGCAAATTAAAAGAGTTTTAATTAATTCAAGCCTTCCACCAATAGTGTATGCTATGATAATGCTATGACTTTTCTATGATGGCACTCGAACATGGGGATCATACTTAGGAGGAAAGTTGCAAACATATACTTAGCATGAGATACACTTTTGACTTGGGAACCCTCACGCATTGGCACTTGGTCGTGGGGGATGTTGTGAGGCTATCTTGAGATAAAGTTTGATTGGTGGGTTTGACTTAACACTTAGCAGTATAGATGGTGCACGATTACGTAGGTCTATATAAAAAATGAGGTAAAATATATCAAGAGTTGCATGAGAAACAATTAGCAAAAGTTGATTACCATTCAATTGCTCGTGGATAGCACTCGGTCGCGAGGATCCATTAGCAAGTTATTGGATTCTTAATTCTCACTAGAAAATGTGATTTCTTGAATTCTTCTTAGGGGTGAAGGATTTGATAAAATAGTGGGAGAAAAACATGCTTGAAAGACCATGAACATGTTTTTAATATTAAACTCAATTACATGCTAATTCTCTTTTTTTGCCTCATGTAGAATTTAAAAATCTTCAACAAACAAATGGCTAAAAATCCACTCACAAGCATTTTGGAAACCAATAAACTCACTAAGCCTAACTTCCAAGATTCGTTGAAAAACCTTAAGAAATTCTTGACTCCGATAATAGGGCATATGTTCTTGATCAAAGTCCATCAGATACTTTGGGTAATGATGCAATCAATGAAGTTCGTGAAGTGTTCATGAAATTTTTGGATGATGATTTATATGTTAGATGCCTTATGTTGGCATCTATGACTAATCAGCTCCAAAAGAATCATGAGCACATGAAATATGCTTCTGAGATCTACTTGCACCTACAAGAGTTGTATGGTGTTCAAACAAGACACAAAAGGTTTGCTTTATCTAAAGAGCTCTTTAAGAAAAGGATAAGTGAAAGAGTAAGTGTCCATGATCATGGGCTAAAGATAATTGGACTCATCGAAAAGCTTGGACAACTTGATATGATCACGAATAATGACCTTTACGTGGATTTAATCCTCCAATCATTGCCACCCTCATTCAACCAATTCATTGTGAACTTTAATATGTCCAAGTAAATAGTTATGATCAATGAATTGATGAATATGTTAGTGATCACAGAGGTGACAATGAGAAAGGAAAAACCTCTTATGATGGCATCTTCCTCCAAGTCGAAAAGTCCTAAGGACCTTTGAAAGGAAGGTAAAAGGAAAAGGGATTTTCCTTAAAAGGGAAGCAACCCGAAAAAAGGTTTGGGAGAGTTAAGTAAAAGGCTAAAATTGATGCAAATTATTTCCATTATGGTGAAAATGGGTCATTGGAAATGAAACTACAAATCTTACTTAGCCACTATTGAGAAAGGCATGTATTTCTTTAAGGTGCATTTATTAACTAATTCTTCCTCATGGGTATTTGATATCGCATATGGTTCTTAACTCTATAATTCCTTATAGGGGATGGAAAGAAGAAGGAGTCTACGTGAAGGAGATATGATCCTTCGCCTTGGAAATGGAGCAAGCGTTGCAACTAAGGTCCAAAGCATAATAACACTAGACTTAGGAAATTCTTGTATTATTCTTGATCTAATTTGCTATGTACCTAATTTTGTTAAGAACATTGTTTTAATTCCTATTTTAGATAATGAAGGATTTGATTTTTCAATATCAAATATGAGGTTGAAAGCATTGAGGAATGTTTCCTTAATTGCACAAGACACATTAGGTAATGGATTATACATGCTTGATTTTCCCACTTCTCTAATGCATGCTCAATTGAATAAACGGAAGTAAGATATCCAAGAAGAAGCCATTTTGTGGCATGCATGACTTGGCCATATCTCTAAGAATAGGATGAGCAAGATAGAAACTCTAAAAGTACTAAGGGTTAGTAGGATTAAGGACCTTTCCACTTGTGAATGTTGTTTGAAGGGAAAAATAACCAAGGCTCCCTTTGTAGGACAAGCGAAGTGATCTACTAGTCTTTTGGATTTGATCTATATGAACATTTGTGGACCACTAAGGATTAGTAGGAAAGGTTGCTATTCTTATTTCATCATTTTCATCAATGACCATAGTCAGTACAAATATGTGTATCTTATGATGTATACGTTTGAGGCCTTTGAAAAGTTCAAAGAGTATAAGAATGAAGTAGTAAAGCATAAAGGAATTAGTATTAAAGCCCTTCAATTGGATCTAGAAAGAGAATACTTAAGTGCTGAATTCTTGAATTATCTTAAAGAGAATGGGATTCTCTCTCGATAGACTCTACCCAGCACACCCCAACTTAATGGAGTAGCCAAGAGGAGAAATCGTACCTTATTAGACATGGTTTGTTTCATAATGAGTTTTTCTAATGCATCCATATTCTTTTGGGGATACGCCTTAGAAACGGTTGCAAGTCTACTAAATATAGTACCTTTAAAGTCAATGTCAAAGATACCATATGAGATATGGCATGGCAAAGCACCCTCTCACCACTATTTAAAGGTTTGAGGATCTTTCGTCTATGTGAGACATACAATGGAGGATAAATTAGATAGTAGATCCACTTTGTGCAAGTTTGTGGGATACCCAAGAGAGTCTATGGGCTATTACTTCTATGATCCCTTGAAACAAAGGGTATTTATCTCAAGGAATGCCTACGTTTTGGAAAAAAAATTTCTATTGGATAGAAAAGGTGTTGTCATTGAGCTTGATAAAGTTCAAGACGATCAAGAAATTCCAAAAGCGATGGAACCAACAAAATTGTAAAAAGCTAGTACACAACCTCTGAGAAGATCAGACAGGATCAAGAAACAACCCAAACAGTTTGGATTTCTTCATGATACAGGTTAATCTGATGAGGATTTGAAGACTTATAAAGAAGCTATGTTGGGCATAGATTCAGGATGTTGGCTTGATGCCATGAGATTCGAAATGGACTCCATATACTTAAATAAAGTATGGACTTTAGTAGATCTATCAAAAGAAATAGTTTCTATTGGTTGCAAGTGGACCTATAAGTGAAAGCTTGGGGTAGATGGAAAAGTAATGACTTTTAAGGCGTGACTAGTGGCAAAAGGTTACAGTCAAAGACTCGACATTAATTTTGAAGAAACCTTTTAACTGGTCACTATGCCTAGGTCTATTTGGATCTTACTAGCCATTGCTACATATTATGACAATGAGATATGGCAAATGGATGTGAAAACCACTTTCCTTAATGGTGACATTAGAGAAAAAATTTACATGGAATAGCTACAAGATTTTACATCTAAAGGGAGTCAGCAAAAAGCTTGCAAACTTCAAAGGTCTATTTATGCACTCAAACAAGCATCCCAAATTCAGAACATACATTTTGACAAAATAATCAAATTGTTTGGCTTTGTTAAAAATGTATATGAGCCATATGTGTATAAGAAGGCTAGTGGGGGTTCATTACATTTTATTATACTTTATATCGATGATATCCTTCTCATTGGGAATGAGGTAGGAATGTTAGAGTATACTAAAGTATGGTTATCTACACAATTCTCTATAAAGGACTTAGGAGAAATATCCTATGTGTTGGTAATACATATCTATAGAGATAGATCAAGGAGAATGCTGGGGCTTTCTCAAACTACGTACATTGACAAGATACTAAAGAGATTTGGTATGGAAGAATCTAAGAGAGGGTTCCTTTCCATAGGACATGGCATTTATCTCTCCAAGTCTATGGTCTCCAAGATTAAGGAAAAGAAATGAAGGATGTCCCAAATACTTTATGTCTCGACAATAGGGAGCATAATGTATGCAGTTCAATGTACAAGATCGAATATGGCACACTCAATAAATGTTATGAGTAGGTTTTAATAAAACTTTGATGAGAGTCATGGAATGGTAATAAAAACAATCCTTAAATACTTAAGAAGAACCAAGGACTTGTTTTTAGTGTATGGTAATAGAGAATTACAAGTTGAAGGGTTTTTGGATTCTATCTTCCAATCTGATGCAAATGACCTCAAATCCATTTCTAAATTCATATCTTGCCTCAATAGCAGCATAGTAAGTTGGAAAAGTTCCAAGCAAGATACCATGGCCGACTTGACCACAGAAGCAGAATATATTGCAACTTCGAAAGTGGCAAAAGAAGGTGTTTGGATGAAAAACTTCATTCAAGATTTAAATATAGTGCTTAGCATTGTTGAGCCAGTTGTTGTCTTCTGTGACAACAATAGGGTGGTAGCACAAGCTAAAAAGCTAAGATCTCATCAGCGATCTAAGTACATATTGGGGTGATATCATTTGATATGGGGGATCATTGATAGAGATAGCATCCGAGTGGAGAGAGTTGCCTTGGAAAAGAACATAGCAGATCTATTGAGAAAACCCCTATTGCAAATGATCTTTGAAGGACATCTTGAGAATATAGGTCTTAAGGCCATAGGGTATTAGCTTTAAGATAAGTGATAGAATGTTGGAATAGTGCCCTACAAACCAATGAGATTGGTCTTATATAAACTATTACTTTGTAAAATAATCTTGATTGTATGATATTCTCTATATGGCCACCTTCATCTTAAGCTTTATTATACTTCCCTTGCATTTGGATAAAGCCCTTAGATCACCTAAGACTACCGGACTTGATTTGATGACCATAGAATAAATCTCACATGGTTGTGATCTTAAAACTTCTAAGTTATAGGATCTTATGAGACGAGCATCTAAGATTCGAATAGGCTTGCACTAATGATCCCTGTTTTGCATGTAGGCACTAGTTACTTTATGTTTTGAAGTTTTAATTGTAGATCCTAGTGCTTATCATACTTTTAACGAAAATATATGAGGAAGTTATATTGGACATAGACTTAGGACATTAGCTTGGTGCCATGAAATTCCAAATGGACTCCATGTACTCCAACAAAGTATAAACTTTGATAGATCCACCAAACGGTACAGTATCCGTTGGTTACAAGTAAATCAATAAGCAAAGCTAGGAGTTGATGACAAGGTAATAACCTTTAAGGTATGACTAGTGGCAATGGGTTCTCAAAGACCTGGTATTGATTTTCAGGAAATCTTTCAATGCCTAAGTCTATTAGAATTTTACTTGCCATAATCATATATTATAACTATAAGATGTGGCAAATGGATGCAAAAATTTCTTTTCTTAATGGAAATATTAATGAAGAAATCTATATGCAGCAACCATGAGGTTTTACATCCAAATGGAACAAGCAAAATGTTTGTAAGCTCAAGAGATCCATTTATGGACTCAAATAGGTGTTTTGAAGTTGGAAGATATGTTTTGATAAGACAGTCAAATTGTTTAGCTTTGTTAAGAATGTGTATGAACCTTGTGTACCCAGAAGGCTAGTAGGAGTAGTGTATAGTTTATTGTACTTTATGTCGATGACATTCTTCTCATTAGGAATAAGAGGGTAATGTTAGAGTATACTAGAGCATGGTTATCTACTCAATTCTCTATGATGGATTTGGAAGAAACATCATATATGTTAGATATACGTATCTATAGAGATAGATTGAGGAGAATATTAGGGCTTTGCCAAACACCGTATATTGAAAAAATACTAATAAAGTTTAGTACGGACGAATCCAAGAAGAAATTCCTCGTTATAAAACATGATCTTCATCTCTCTGAGTTTATAGCCCTTGAGACTAATGCCCAAAGACATAGATTGTCTCACATACCTTATGTATCTATTATGCAAAGCATAATATATGTTGTTCAATGTACAAAGCTGGATATAGCACAAACTCTAAGTGATACGAGCTACTTTCAATCTAACCTTGATGAATGTCACTGGAGAGCCATTAATGTAATTCTTAACCACATGAGAAGGACTAAGGGCTTATTTTTAGAATACACCATTGGAGAGTTGAAACTCAAGGGGTTTTTAAATTCTAGTTTTCAATTTGATGTAGTTGACCTAAAATGTACTTCTAGATTAATATTTTACCTCAATGGCAGTACATGAGTTGAAAGAGTTCCAAATAAGATATCACGATCGATTCAACCATAGAGGTAGAATATAATGTTCAAATAAGGCATAATAGAAAATGCTATCAAAGGAGCTCTCTAGGGTTAGGATGATTAAGGGGCCTAGTATCAATGATCCTGGTCTCAAAATGATTGGGCTTATTGAAAAACTTGCTACTTTGGAAGTAGTTATGGACAATGACCTCTATGTGGATCTAATCCTCTAATCTTTGCTAAGTTTGTTTGACAAATTCATGATGAACTTCAACATGTCAAAGCAAGAAGTCACGATGTACAAATTGGTAAACATATTGGTAATCATGGAGATGACAATGAAAAAGGACAACCTTTTGATGCTTATTTCCTTTTACAAGTTTGAAGGCTCTAAGGGAAAAAAGAAAAGAGGTAAGAAGAAAAATAGTTCTTCTTCAAAGGGAAACGAGGCATTAAAGCCATTCAAAGGGTTTAAGCAAAAAAGAGGATAAAAAGGATGCCCCTTGTTTTTGTTGTGGTGAACCGCACCATTGAAAGTGAAAATGCAAGTAGTATCTTGCATCCCTTACAAAGGGTATGTACTTTATTGAAGTGCACTTCACTATCACTTCTTCCTTATGGGTGTTTATGGAGATGTATATAGCATTAAGATCCAATAATCAAAACTTTAAAAACTAAAAATAACTAACTTACACATGTCACAAAGGATCTAAACTTTCCACTAATTTAGATTTGGTTAGAAAAATACCTTGATTTTCAGAAAATCAAAGGAATGTGGAAAAAGATCTCAACTCCTTGAATCTATCTTCCAACACCATAGTGATCAGCAAAAAGGTTTTCTCAAAATCGATATCGCATCATTAAGTGTAACCTTTTTCCACTAGTCATACCTTAAAGGTAATTACTTCTCCATTGACTCTTAGCTTTTGCCTATGGATCTACTTGCAAGCAAAGGGAACTATTCCCTTTGGTACCAAAGTCTATACTTTATTGGAGTACATGGACTCCAATTTAGATCTCATGGCATCAAGCTAACAACCCAAGTCTATGTCCAGCATAGCTTCCTCATAGGTCTTTAGATCACTATCCAATTGGTCCATCTCATTAAGAAATTCAAACCTTTTAGGTTGCTTCTTGATTTGAACTGACTTCTCAGAGGTTGTGTGTGAGGCTATTATAGCTCACTTGTTTCCACCACTGGTGGAATTTGATGATCAAGGGATCATAAAATTAATAACCTATAGACTCTCTTGGGTATCCCACAAACTTGTACAAGGCGGATCTACCATCCATGTTATCTTCCACTATCTATCTCACGTAGGTGGGAGACCCCTAAACCTTGAGATAATAGTAAAAGGGTGCTTTGCTATACCACAGTTCATGTGGTGTTTTTGGCACTAACTTTGAAGGTACTACATTTTGTAACATTGCCACCATTTTTAAGGCGCATCCCTTAAAGGATATAGGCACATCAAAAGAGCTCACATGGAACATACCATGTCCAACAAGGTAGGTTACTCTTCTCGGTTACTCTATTATGTAGATCTCACTTGCATGTCTCATTTTCTTGTGAGTCTTTGAAGCTCCTTAGTCATGGAAACCATCATGAGGCATCTCACTTGTAGACAATCATCTACAAATTTAGTGAACAATTCATAAGCCTCATCGATAGGGTCATCACCTAATGTGTTTGGTGAAATTTGATCATAGATATAGGTCCTCTTTTCATAGTCAAGAATTATCTTAAGATTTCTCAACCAGTCTTTGAAGTTAGGTCCAGTAAGTTTATTAGTTTCTAAAATATTTGCAAGTGAATTTTTAGCCATTTTGTTTTGAAGAGTTAGAAAATCTGCATGAGGAAAAAAAAAAGAATATTAGCATATGATTGAATATTGATATTTTGAAAACATGTTTGTGGTCTTTCAAGCGTGTTTTTCTCTCACTATTTTATCAGATCCTTCACCCCTAAGTAGAATTCAAAAAATCATATTTTCTAGTGAGAATCAAGATCCTACGAACTTGTAAGTAGACCCGCATGACCAAATATATATCCACCGATAATCCAAAGGTAAGCAACTTTTGCTAATTACATCTTATGCAACTTTTGCTAATTACATCTTATGCAACTTTTGATATATTTTGCCTTACCATTTCATGTAGATCCCCTATGAGGATGACCTCTACACTACGTGGTGTTAAGTTAAAACTAACAATCATTCTTTAATTCAAGATGGACACCACAATGTCGCTCCCATGATTGAGTGTATAATGTATAGGTGTTTTTAAATCAAATTGCATCATATGCTAGCTTTCCATCTAGGTGTGACCCCCATGACCAGATGTATATCACATAAATATGGTAGCATTGCCATGCCACATACTATTAGTGAAAAGCATAGATTAATTAAAACTATTTTAATTTGCATTCATTTTGACTTAATATTTGAAAAGCGCTTAGACATTCTAAGTGGAAGGTTTTTGCTTGCAAAGATCTCATCATTTTTATTTTTTTATTTAAGTTTTCTATACCCTAAACATACATCTCATACATCAATAAGACATAGAAATCAAAAATAAGTAAATATGCCTAACATGCTCCTAGAGTAGGAGAACGATGTGCCTAGCCAAGTGATGCACTTAGAACTATAGGTGCATCACTTGGTTGATTTTAAGTGGGTTGATTAAATCAAGTTATTACATAAGTGTATCCCCATACATTCATGGGTCTTCAAGCCTCCATGGATTTTCTTTACTTTTTCTCACTTTTACAAAAGAAAGGAAACCTAACTTTTAGTAATTCTACTCTCATAACTATTATAAGATAGAAGAAGAGGCATGCAAGCCCCATTTAATATAGCCCATTTCAACAACTTGAAATAAATACAATCAATATTAAAAAGCTCATGATCAACCCAATCCATTCATTATTCATTCAACACTTAAGTGAACAATATATAAATCAGGAATTGACAATCAATTCCATCAATTAAATGCTTATCTTGTAAACAAATAATTGGTCAAACATAATAATTATGCAATAAGTAGGAGATTAACTTTAACAAGTTTTTAAAAGCAATCGAAAAAGTCAAACATAATTTTAAGAGCTTGCATAACACTTGTGCATCCATTTGGTGTGATTTATAATAGTTTTTATTCACGAAAAGAACTAAAATAAAGCTAAAACCTTGCCCAACTCTAAATTAAGCATTGCTAGCTAAGGTGTGCACATGGCTAGGTAGCAACACTTGGACACTACCTTTGCAGTTAAGGGCAAGTCAAGTCATTTTTAGCTTAACCTTTAGGCATCGAAAACTCCAGAACATCTTCTAGACATTAAAACATACCTTATGGATGTAATTTTAGTATTAAAACACCTTTCAAAATTGAAATTTCAAGCCTCCAAACATGCTTTGAAAAACAAGTTCAAGTGAGAATCATATTCTTCAAAAATTTCCAACATAACTCCAATCAAATTAGATCCAAAAATGACCAAAACTATTTTATCCACTCAGCAACATACTAGATCAACCTATAGCATCAACTAATGCTAAATCAGCATTCAACATTAGAAGCTATGAATTAAAACATACTAATTACATGAATTAACACTTAAAATACATAATATCATGCTTTCAATTTATCAATCAAGGAGCCACAAATGACATCATCTAAAAACTCCAATCCATCATATGAATCAAGAATTCAGTGATTTTGATCAATTCATCACATGAATTAATTATTCTAAAAATTTAAATAGCATGAATTAGGCTATGATACCACTTGAAGGCTATCTTATAATTAAAAATTTGAAAGCTAAAGTTAATTAGGCTATTCAAGCTAAGAAGAATCTAAACATGCTATAGAACTAGATTTGGTAAGAGAGTTACCTTGAATTGCTAATTTCCAAGGAGATAATGGTGAACTCTTTACCAATCTAGAATCTGCCAAAAATCGACATAGCTGAGAAATAGTAAATTTTTCTTAGCTTTGAGATCTCCAAAGTTCAAAAATTAAATCTGGATCTTCTCCACTCAATGATGAAGATTTATGAAAAATTTGAAGCAAAACTCGATCTGGATCTCATTAGAAAAATTTGCCTAAAATCATTGCTCTGTACAGTAGATCTCCAAGGAAGATCCACACACTAATTGAAGTTTCAATTTCTCTTCACTTTTAGCTGGAGAAAGAGAGCAGAATATGGTGGAGGCCAATTTTGAGGTTGGGAGAAAAAGAGAAATCAAAGCTTCAACTCAAGGCAATGCTTGGATAGAGGTTTTTGAAGGAAAGTTGTAAAAGATTCTAATCTTTACAAATGGTGTGAATAGATAAATTCCCTTACCTCTATATCTATATATAGAAGAAAGATGATGTGTTGCCAACTTTGCATCACACCTTCCACGAGGGAAGGGGAGGCCACTTGCTTGCTAAGATGGCTAGCTTGAATTTCAAAATATATTTGAATTTTATGTGCATTTAAATTTAATTTATAATCTAATTTCACATTAATTAAAATGTTAATCCAAATGAACTCTTCATTTGAAATTTCCCTCCAAAATATATTTTTCTCATTAATTAAAATAAACACTTGAATTTAATTAATTAACCTTTGACTTAACTCATAAGTTAATAAGCTTAACTCTTAAGTTTAATTTTGTTAACTTAACACATTAAGTTAACTTGACTAGTTGATGATCATTTGGTAACAAATAATTAACTCCTTAATTGTTGGTCTAATTTAACTCCTTATATTAATTGATTAATTTAATGCTTATATTAATCAAGCTAAAATTGATTCTCAAATTAATAACCTCAAAATCAGTATGCTAAGAGAAAACATTCTAACATTTAGAAAAATTCCCCTATCAGCTAGAAAGCTAATTAGATTTTGTGTGTGACCCAATAGGTTCTACCATTTGTTAGACATGGGCTCACAACTTCTTGTGACTTTTGAATATCTTATATTCATTTTAGTTTAAAGTACTGTTAAACTAATCTACTCGATTCAATTAATATCATTAATTGAAGAATACCCAATCTCCATAGTCAATGTCCAACCTCAAGCCCATGGAGCCTAACTAATTGGCTAAAATGAATACTCTTGTAGAACCACTATAGCTCTATGCATACCATGCAAACGTGATATATCTGCCTACTACCTCCCAAAAAAGGCGTGGGACAAGATATTTGTGAGCTCCATAATAGCCTCAATACTATATCTTTATTCTCAATGTTCGATTCCATTTTATGACCTCATCCTTAAAAAAATTCTTTCCCAAATTTTCACAACACCTTATGCAAGAATTTCTTGGAATTGATCAATATAGAATACATAGGAAATACACTCGCTTTTCACAAAGACGAAGAGTTGGATTCCATCTTAGATCTCACAAACCTCCACGCCAAGTAGCACATACCTATTCTCAACTAGAATAACCTACTAAGTGACCAAGAAAGAGTCAAAGCATAAGGATCGAACACAAGGTTACATTGGATCCTTAGGTTAAAGGACTAATAATATGCACTTGCGTAAATAGTAGAATTTACCACTATGACATGCAACTATAGCTATCTAAGGGGTTCTCAAAGTAGGTCTTCAATACCTTGTTCCCTAACAAGCACTCACTAACATGCACTTGTATCTCATACAGTCGCTTATAGAATGGAGTGATATATACCTCTTAGACTTATGCATCATTAGTGCAAGTTTATTTAGATCATAGATGCACTGTCTTGTAAGATCCTATGACTTAGAAGATTTAAGATCATGATCATGTAAGAATTATTCTATGATCACCGAACTAAGTCCCAAGTCATGAGTAATCTAAGAGCTTTACCCAAATTCTAGTTAAGTAATATTGAGTATAAGCTAAAGATGGCCATGTAAAGAATATCATTCAAACAAGATTATTTCACAAGAAAATAACTTTACAAAGCCAATCCTATTGGCTTACTAGGCTCTATTCCAACAATCTCCCACTTTTCCTAAAGCCAATGCCCCTATGGTCTTGAGACCTACAAGATGTTCTTTAAAGATTATTAGCATTTACAATTTTAGACAATGGTTCTACTATATTCTCTTTTGAGGTAACCTTATCCACTCAGTTGTTATCTCTATAAATTGATGTCATATATCAAATGATATCACATTTACTGTGTATGGATCACTTGATGAGATCTTGGCTCATGTACTAAATTTTCTTCCAAAGACAATCGTAGGCTCATGTATATTAGGAACTACCTTTAACTCTTGGATAAAGTTTTTATCTAAGCACTTTCTTTTGTGGTTTCCAAAACCACAAAGTATTTCACCTCAGTGGTTATCTAGGCCATGGTATTTAGCTGGAACTCTTCCAATTCACCATGTCACTATCAAGGCAAAATATGAATCCAAATGTGGATTTAAGGGTATCTACATTGAATTGGGAACTAAAATCTAAAAACTTTGTGATTTTCAATTCTTTATTGTTGTCCACTAGAAATAAGTCCTTAGTCCTTCTTAAGTACTAAGGATTACTTTAACAGCTATTTAGTAACACTCAACATGAACGAATTGGAAACAACTCATAACATTTAGAGCATGTGCCAAATCCAATCCTGTACATTGAATGACGTACAATATACTCTATGTGTTGGACACAATAGGTATGTAGGACATTCTATGCCTTTTACATTAATCTAAGGGGCCACAAACTTGGAGAGATGAAGACTATATCCCAAAGAGATTCATCTCCTCTTGGATTCATTCATAATAAATCTCTTTAGTATCTTACCAATGTATGATGTTTGGAAAAGCCTTAGCGTTCTCTTGATCTATCTCTATAGATACATATTACCAATACATAGGAAGCTTTTCCTAATTCCTTTATGGAGAATTATGTAGATAACCATGCTTTAGTACACTCTAACATTTCTTTCCCATTCTTAATGAGAATAATGTTATCAACATAAGGCACAATAAACTGTATGCGATTACTACTAGCCTTTTGTACACACAAGGTTTATATACCTTTTTGACAAAGCCAAACGATTTGACTATCTTATAAAAAATATATGTTCCAAGTTCAGGACACTAATTAGAGTCCACAAATAGATCTCTAGAGTTTGCAAACTTTTGCTAACTCTCTTAGGATGTAAAACCTTGCGGTTGCTCCATAAAATTTCCTTTTTCAATGTTTCCATTGATGAAAGTGGTTTTTACATCCATTTATCATATCTCATAGTCATAATATATAAATATGGCAAGTTAAATTCAAGTAGACTTAGGCATTGTGATTGGTATAATAGTTTTCTCAAAATTAATACCAAGTCTTTGAATGTAACCGTTTACCACTAATCATGCCGTAAAGGTCATCACCTCACTATCGACTCCGACCTTTTGATTATAGATGCACTTTCAACTAACATGAACTATTCCCTCAAATAGATTTACTAATGTCTATAATTGTTGGAGTACAAGGAGTCCATTTTAGATTTTATGGCCTTTAGCCAATGTTTGGAGTCTATGTCCGACTTACCTTTCTTATAAGTCTTCAGATCATTATCCGATTAGACTATCTCATGAAGAAATCTAAACATCTTGGATTGATTTTTGGATAGGTCTAACCTTTTCAAAGGTTGTGTGTGAGGCTCTTTGATATTTATTTATTTCTACCACTTGCGGGATTTAATTATCATCTTGAACTTCACCAAGTTCAACAACAATGCCTTTTCTATCTTATAAAAATTTCTTTTCCAAAAAGGTGGCATTCCTTAAAACAAAATATCTTTTGTATGGAGGGATCTTAAAAGTAATAACTTAAAGACTCTTTTGGGTATCCTATAAACTTGCACAAAGTGGATCTACTATCCAACGTATCTCTCACTATTTATCTCAAATAAGTAGAAAACTCCAAACTATTAGATACTGATAAGAGGGTACTTTACCGTACCATATCTCATATGGCATCTTTGGTACAGACTTTGAAGGTACTACACTTAGTAACTTTACCACTGTCATTAAAGCATATCCTTAAAAGGATATAGATATATCAAAAAAGCTCATCAAGGAATGTAACATATCCAATAAGGTTTGATTTCTCCTTTCATCTACTCCTTTATACTGGGGTTTGTTGAGTAGAGTTCATTGAGAGCGAATCTTATTCTCCCTTAGATAATACAAAATTTTGGTACTTAAGTATTTTCTCCCTCTATATGATCAAACAACTTTAATACTAAGTTCCTTTTATATTTCTAATTCATTCTTATACTCTCTAAACTTTTTGAAGGTCTCATACTTGTACATCATAAGTTATAAATATTGTCACTGGTGAAGGTGATGAAATAAGAATAGTTATCTCTCATATAACTCATAGTGGTCCACAAACATCTACATGGATCAAATCCAAAGGATTTGTGGCATGCTTCATTTGTCGTACAAAAGGAGTTTTGGTCATTTTTCCTTTCAAACAAGATTCACAAGTTGCAAAAGCCCTCAATGCCACTAAAATTTAGTACTTTGAGGGCCCTAACATACTCATCCTATTTTTAGAGATATACCCAAGTCTTGCATGCCATAAGATAGCATCTTCTTAGATATCTAATTTTCTTACTTCATTGAAAGTACATTATTGATGGTTGAGAATCTCATATGTACAATCCTTTATTGAGTGTACCACAAGCAACTAAAGAACCCATTCTTTAATACCTAAAACTCCTATTTGATATAGAAGGATCAAATCATTTATTATCCAAAATAGGATCAAATCATTTGATATAGAAGGATCCTAAGGACTTGTAAGTGGACCCCCGCTTCGAGTGCTATCCATAAAGAATTAAAAGATAGGCAACACTTGCTAACTACATGCCATGCAACTCTTGATATATTTTGCCTCACTTTCTATGTAGACACCTTGCTTTTAGTACATTTACATTACTAAGTATTAAGTCAAACTTACTAATCAAACTTGGATTCGAGACCGCTCTACAACATCCCCCACTTCGAGTGCCAATGTGTGGGAAGCCTCAAATCAAAAGTGCATCGTTTGCCTAGTATAAGCTCATAGCTTTCCTCCTAATGTGCCCTTGTTCCAAATGCCATCACACAAATTCGATAACATTATCATGACATATACTATTGGTAGAAGACATGGATTAATTAAAATTTTTTTAATTTGTATCCATTTTGACTTAATATTTTAAAGTACTTAGACCTTCTAAGGAGAGGGTTTTCATTTGCAAAGATGCCCTCATTTTTTCTTCTTACTTGAAAGTAAGTAAGATACTAGGATCTAATATAAATACTTTAAAACTTGAAAGTAACTAGGATCTAATATCATAACTAGAATTAATATTTAGATAGAGGATTACCATGAATAGCAAAATCGAAGGAGTAGCAAATGAACACTTTGCTGGTTCTAGAAAATACCAACTATTGGCATAGTGAGAAGAATGTGACAATCGTCCTATCAAATCACCTAAAAAAATTATAAAAAAATATATAGAGCTTGAAAACATCTTGGTGAACTTCTAGTTAAAAGTTTTGATCAATTGGCTTTCTGGAACGCCCTAGAGAAAATCACCAAGTCAAACTCTATGCAAGTGGATCTCCAGAAATAAGCAAGTCACATGCCTAGCCTCTATTGTAATGATACACACACCAATGAGATCTTTCTAAATCTCTAGTATATGAGCTAGAGTAAGACCAGAGATTTGCTAATGGTGGAGGCTGAATTTGGGTAGAAAGAAGAAGAAGAAAGCTTAGCTTTCAACACATGAATGTTTGCTTGCAAATGGTTTTGGAGGGAAATGAAGAATCTAATACTTCACACCAAATGTGTTATGCATGACCTCCTCTCTCTATATCTATATACAGATGCTAAAAATGTGTAATGCCAAGCTGGAATCACACAATGATGAGGGGCGGGCCAGCCAAATAGGGTTGCCAAGGTGGTAAATTTGAATCCAAATCTCATTTGAATTTCATTTGCATCTTAACTGCACTTGGAGTCTCATTTCAAATTAATTAAGAAGCTAATTCAAATCTTAGTTGAATTTTTTCTTTGAATTTCATTCTTCCCAATTAATTAAATTAAACTCTTTAATTTAATTAATTATCGTTTAACTTAACATGTTAAGTCAAATTATCTTAACTTTTTAAACTTAATTTTGTTAACTTAACTCTTCAAGTTAACTTGACCAATTGATGGTCATGTTAGCACCAAATAATTAACTCATTGATTAGTAATCTAATTTAACCCCTTAAATTAGTTGATTAATTTAACATTTAAATTAATCAAGCCTAAATTAGCCTTCAAAGTTGGCACCTAAAAATTGGTCCACCAAAAGAAATCCGTTTCTAACATAAAAACTTTTCTCCTAAAATTAGAAAGCTAATTAGATTTTATGTGTGACACAATAGGTTTTATTATTCATTAGACAAGGGCTCACAACTCCTTGTGGCTTTTGAATATCTTATATTCATTCTAGTTTAAAACTCTTTTAAACTAGTCAACTCAATTCAATTAATCTCATTAGTTGAAAGTACCTAATTTTCATGAACAATGTCCAACCTCAAGTCCATGGAGCCCAACTAATTGGCCAAAATAAATATTCTAGAGAACATCATCGCTCTATGTGTACCATGCAAATATTGTCCTTTTGTCGCCTATGTCCCAAAAGAGACCTAGGGCAAAATATTTATCAGCTCTTTAATAGCTTCGATACTATGTCTCTATTCTCAACGTTCAATCCCTATTTTGTGACTTCACCTTTGTTAAATTATATTTCCAAATTATCACACCAGTTTGCCCAAAAATTTCTTAGAATCGATCATTATAGAATACATAGGAGATCACCACTTTTCACAACAATGAAGAGTCAAATCCTACCTTGAATCTAACAAACCTCCATGCTAAGTAGCTCATACCCATTTTTCACCCAAAAACCCACTAAGTGATTAAAAAAGAGTCAATGTATGAGGACCAAACATAAGATTACCATGGACCCTCTAGTTAGAGGATTAATAGTATACACCAGCATAAAGAGGAGAGCTAGCCACCACCAACTTACCACTATGGCTGTCTAGTGGATTCTCTAATGGATCTTCAGTGCTTTGTTCTCTGACAAGCACCTACTAACATACACTGTATCTTATACAATTGCTCATGAAATGGAGTAATCTCTGACCCTTGGATTTATGCATCGTTAATACACATCTATTTGGATCTTAAAGGCCTTATCTCTAAAGATTATATCACTTAGAAAATTTAAGATCATGACCGTGGGAGACTTATTCTGTGATTAGCAAACCAAGTCCCATAGTTATAGGTGATCTAAGGACTTTATCTAAATGCTAGTGAAGTGAAATAAAGCATAAGATAAAGATATCCATATTAAGAAATATCATTCAATCAACATTGTATATACCAGGAAATAGTTTATAAGGCCAATCTCATTAGCTTGAAAGGTACTATTCTAATAATCTCCGACTTGCCCTAAAGCTAATGCCTTATGGCCTTGAGACCAATCTTTATAAAATGTTCTTTAAAGACTTTTGGCTTTTAGGCATTAATACAGTGGTTTTGTTATATTCTCTTCTGAGACAACTTTTATCCACCCAGTTATCACCTCTATCATTTGATATCATATATCAAATGATAACATGTTTAATATGCCTGGATCACTGATAAAATCTTGGCTCAAGTCCTAAATTGTGTTCCAAAAATAATCATCAGCCCTCGCATGCTAAGAACTACATCCAACCTTGAGATGAACTTTTTATCCAAACACTTTCCTTTATGGTTTCCAAAACCACAAAGTATTTACCTTAGTAGTTATCTAGGCCATGGTGTCTAGTTAGAATTCTTCCAACATACCTTGCCATCATTAAGGTAAAATATGTATCTAAAAGTGGATATTAGGTCATCTACATTAGATTGGAAACTAAAATCCAAAAGCTCCATAAGTTTCAATTCTCCATTACTTTATATCTAAAACACGTCTTTAGTCCTTCTCAAGGATTGTTTTAACAACCTTTCAATGACATTCATTGGGACCAAATTGGAGCCTACTCGTAATACTTAGCGAGTGTGCCACATCTAATTTTATATGTTGAACAACATATAATATGCTCCATGATGCGGATGGATAAGGTATGTGGGATAGTCTATGTCTCTTGTAAAGGCCATAGACTTGGAGAGATAAAGATCATGTCCCAAAAGGAGGAATCTTTTCTTAGATTCTTCCATACTAAATGTCTTTAGTATTTTTTTCAATGTATGAAATTTGGGAAAACCCTACAATCCTCTCCAATCTATCTTTATAGATACGTATTCCTAATATGTAGGATGCTTCCCCAAAACCTTTATGGAGAGTTATGTAGATAACTTTGCTTTAGTGAACTCTAACATTTCCTTTCCATTCTCAATGAAAAGAATATCATTGGCACAAAACATAATAGACTGTATGTTACTCCCACTAGCCCTTTTGTACACAAAAGATTCATACATCTTTTTGTAAAAACCAAACAATTTGACTATCTTATCAAAAATGTATATTCCAAGTTTAGGACGCCAATTCGAGTCTATAAATGGATCTCTAAAGTTTGCAAACCTTTTGCTCATTCCCTTTGGATGTAAAACCTTGTAGTTGCTCTATATAAATTTCTTATTCAATGTCACCATTCTGTAAAGCGATTTTCATATCCTTTTGCCAAATCTCATAGTTATAATATGCAACTGTAGTAGGTAAAATTTGAATGGACTTAAGCATAGTGACTAGTGAAAAGGTTTTCTCAAAATCGATATTGGGTCTTTGAGTGTAACCTTTTACCATTAGTTGCCATAAAAGTTACCACTTCTTTATTTGCTCTAAGCTTCACTTATAGATCCAATTGCAACCAATGGGAACTATTTTCTTTAGTAGATCTACCAAAGTCCATACTTTGTTTGAGTATTTAGAGTCCATTTTAGATCTCATGGCGTCAAGCCAATATCCCGAGTCTATGTGCAACATAGCTTCTTCATAGGTCTTTAGATCTCTATCCAACTGACCCATCTTATGAAGAAATCTAGACTTTTTGAGTTACTTTTTGATTCAGTCCGACCTTATCAGAGGTTGTGTGTGAGGCTCTTTAATATTTATTTGTTTCTACCACTAGTGAGATTTATCAATCATCTTAAATTTGACTAAGTTTAATTACAATTCCTTTTTTATCTAATAGAAAAACCTTTTCTAAAAACATGGCATTCCTCAAAATAAACAACTTTTGTTTGAGGGATCATAGAAGTAATAACCCATAAACTCTCTTAGGTATCCCAGAAACTTGCACAAGATGGATTTGTTATCTAACATATATCCCACTACTCATCTCATGTATTTGAGAGATCCCTAAAACTTTAGATAGTGGTAAAAGGGTGCTTTGCCATGCTATATCTCATATGGTGTTTTTGACACCGACTTTGTTGGTACTACTCTTAGTAACTTTGCCGCTATCATTAAGATGCATCCTCAAAAGAATTATGCACATTGGAAAAGTTTATTATGGAATGTACCATGTCTAACAAGGTATGGATTCTCCTCTCGAGTACTCAATTGAGAAAGAATCCTATTCTCCTTTAGATAATCAAAAAATCCAATACTTAAGTATTTTCTCCCTCAATCTGATTGAAGGGCTTTAATACTAAGCACCTTTTGCTTTTTTACTTCATTCCTATATTCTTTGAACTTTTCAAAGAGCTAGAACTTTTACTTCATAAGATACACATGTTTATACCAACTATAGTCATCGATAAAAGCAATGAAGTAAGAATAACCTTCTCTCCAACTCACTCTTAGTGGTTCACAAACATCTGTATAGATCAAATCCAAAGTATTTATGGAGCGCTCTGTTTGTCCTACAAAAGGAGCGTTGGTAATTTATTTCTACAAACAAGATTCAGTAGTAGAAAGGTCTTCAATTCCACTAACATTTAGTGCTTTGAGAAATTCTAACTTGTTCATCCTAATTTTTGGAGATATGACCAAGTTTTGTACGCCATAAAATGGTAAATTCTTGGACATCTAATTTTCTTACTTAGTTGAAAGTGCATTAGTGATGGTTGAGAATCCAACATGTGCAATCCTTTGTTAAGTGTACTAAGAGCAATTAAAGAACCCTTTCTTTAATGGCTTCAATCCCATTTAATGTAGAAAGATCAAATCCTTCACTATCTAAAACAAGAATAGAAATATTGTTCTCAACAATATATGGTACTTTATGACAAAGGTCTAATACAAGTATAGAGTTATCTAAATCTAACTTATTGTATGCCTTCAACCTTGGACACAACTCTTGCCCCTTAGCCAAGGCGGCGAATCATATCAACATCATTTAGTTTTATTCTTCTTTCTATCCTTCGTAACAACTTACAAAGAAAAAAACCACATGTGATATCTTATGTCCATGAGAAAGAATTTATCCTAAAATGCACTTAAAAAAAAACATATCATTCTTAAGGGTTGCAAGGTAACCCTTGCAAATAGCTTCCAATGGCCTATCTTGCCAAAGTAGAAATAAATAATATCGACTATATCCTCTATAATCTTCTTGACTCCATTGGATACCTCTTATAGTTGTTTTTTCTTAGAGAAAGAGCATTTCTTCTTTTTACCTTCCTTTCTAGCACCTCGAGGGGCCATAGACCTAAAGGAGAAACAAGTGTCAAAGGTAATTCCTTGTCGTGGTAGTCTCCTTCTAGATCAACACTTTGATTAATAAAACTTGGCGAGGATATGAGGATTGAATCCTCATGGACATTATTGTCCATCACTATGTCCAATTTGAAAGCTTCTCTAAGCTTAATTATCTTTAGACCATAGTCGATGACACATGACTTCACATTCATCCTAGCTTGAAAAGTCTCCTTTGATAACATGAACTTCTCATACCTCATTTGCTTTACAGCTCTTTGTAAACTTTAATCAAGGTGTAATTCATGTATCCTTGAAATTTTTAAAGTTTGTGGATACTATCATAAGATTAAAGGTTAAGACGATCCTAAACCTAATTCATGAACTTTTCATAGGTCTCTAGACATAGGACCTATATCCACCTCTAGGAATCTAGAATGATTTTTGAGGTTACATCAATCATGGAAGTTTTTCCTAGTTGGCTTATTAGTTTCCTAAATAACATTGAGTGGGATTTTAGCTATTCTTAAGAATTCACAAATCTTCAAAAGCAAAAAAGAGAATCTATATGTGATTGAATTTGATATTAAAATATGTTCATAATCTTTCAAACATGTTTTTCTACCACTATTTTATCAAATCCTTTACCCCCAAGAAGAATTTGGTAAATTATATTTTCTAATAAGAATCAAGATCCCAATGACTTACTAATGGACCCCCATCACCGAGTGCCATCCAAGAGCAATCGAAGGGTAAATAACTTTTGCTAATTGCATCTCATGCAATTCTTGATATATTTTGCATCACTTTCATATAGACCTTTGTGATCGTGTGCCATCTATACTACTAAGCATTAAGTCAAACCCAACAATTAAACTTTATCTCAAGATAGCCTCATGATATCCTCCATGACTGAGTGCCAATGCATCAGGTTTCCTAAGTTAGTAGTGAATCTTATGTTAAGTGTAAGCTTACAACTTTCCTCCTAAGTGTGACCCCCATGACCGAGTGCCATCATACAAAATTGGTAGCATCATCAAGGTATACACTATTGGTGAAAGGCTTGGATTAGTTAGAACCCTTTTAACTTGTATCCATTTTGACTTAATATTTGAAAAGCACTTAGACATTTTGAGTGGAGGGATTTTTCTTACAAAGATCTCATTATTTTTATTTTCTTATTTAGATTCTCCATATTCTAATCACGCACCTCATACATCGTTAGGATATGAATAGCATAAATAAGTAAATGTACCTAATATGCTTCTACGGTGGGATAACCATGAGCCTAACCAAGTGATGCACTTAGAGCCATAGGTACATCACTTCGGCTGATTTTAAGTGTGGTTGAATTAAATTAAACTATTACATGGGTGTACCCCATACATTCATGGGTCTTTAAATGGCCTCTGTGCCTCCATTAGACTCCTTGCTCTATGCAATATTTACATGAAATGAAAATATTCACTCCTAATGGTTCTATTTTCATAACGTTTACAAAATAGAACAAAAAGCATGCAAGCCCCATTTAATACAACCCATTTCAACAACTTTGAAACAAATAAAATCAATATTAAAGTTTTATGATCATCCCAATTCATTCATCATTCATTCAACAATTAAATGAACAATAAATAAATCTAGAATTAACAATTAATTCCAATAATTAAATGCTTATCTCATAAACAAATAATTAGACACACATAACTCTTATGCCACTAGTTGGAGATCAACTTTGACAAGTTTTAAGAAGCAACAAAAAAGTCAAACATCATTTTGAGGACTTGCACAACACTTGTGCATCCATAACATATGATTTAACATCATTTTTTACCACTTAAGGAGCCCAAATATTTCCTCAAAATCTGCCCATCCCTCAATTGGTGGCTGCTGGCTGAGTTGAGCATGCCATTAAGACCACTACTTTGGTAGCTTGCTCAAAGTTGGCTGGCAGCCCCTGTTTTGGGGCCAAAGTCTAGTCAAGCCATTTTTTAGCACAACTTTTGTGCATCAAAATTTATAGAACAACTTATAAACATTAAATCACACATTATGAACCAATTTTCAGATCTGAAACTCATTTCAAAACTGAAAAAATAAAGTACTCAAACATACTTCAAAAATTCAAGTCTAAGTGAGAATCAAATTTTCTTAAAGAACCTCCAACCAAACTCCAATCTCACTAAATTCAAAAATGACCAAAATTATTTTAGCCATTAATTAACATGTTATATCAACATATAACATCAATTAATGCCAAATCAACATTCAATATTAATCACTATGAATTAAAACATACTAACTACATGAATTAACACTTAAAACACATAACAACATGCTTCTAATTCATCAATCAAGGAGATGCACACAAATCAACCAAATTATTCAATCCATAAATTGAATCAAGAATATGGTGATGTATATTAATCCATCATATGAATCAATCAATCAAATAAAATTCAAATCTAAGCATGATTTTGGTCCTGATACCACTTGAATGCAAGTAAGGTACTAGGATCTAATATCAAAACTTCAAAACTTGAAAGTAACTAGTGCCTAAAATCCAAAAAAGGATCTAATCATGTGTAAGAATAATATTTCGATAGAGGATTACCTTGAAGAGCAAAATCCAAGGAGTTGCAAGTGAACACTCATTGGTTCCAAAAACTGCCTACTACTGGCACAACAAGAAGATTGCAATGATTGCACTATCAAATCACCTACAAAAATTATGAAAAAATATATGCAGATTGAAAACATCGTGTGAACTTCCAGTTAAAATTTCTAATCAATTGGACTTCTGTAAATCCCTGGAGAAAATCACCAAGTCAAACTCTATGCAAGTGGATCTCCAGAAACAAGCAACTCACACGCCTTGCCTCTATTATAATGATCCACACACCAATGAGAACTTCCTAAATGTATAATCTATGAGATGAAGTAAGACCAAAGATTTTCTAATGGTGGAGGCGGAATTTAGGTAGGAAGAAGAAGAAGGAAGTTTAGCTTACAACACATGAATGCTAGCTTGCAAATGGTTTTGGAGGGAAAAGAAGAATCTAATTCTTCACACTAAATGTGTTATGCATGACCTCCTCTCTCTATATCTATATATAGATGATGCAAATGTGTGATGCCAAGTTGGCATCACACAATGCATGAGGGTGGGGGGCAGCTAAATGGGGTTGCCAAGGTTGCAAATTTGAATCCAAATCTCATTTAAATTTCATCTGCATTTGAATTACATTTGGAATCTCATTTCAAATTAATTAAGATGCTAATTCAAATCATAGTTGAATTTTTCCTCCAAAATTCATTCTTCGCAATTAAGTAAATTAAATTCTTTAATTTAATTAGTTATCCTTTGACTTAACTCTTTAAGTCAAAATAGCTTAACTTCGTAAGTTTAAATTTGTTAACTTAACTTTTTAAGTTAACTTGACCAATTGCTAGTCATGTTGGCACCAAATAATTAACTCCTTAATTATTGATCTAATTTAACCCCTTAAATTAGTTGATTAATTAAACAATTAAATTAATTAAGTTAAAATTGACCTTCAAACTTGGCACCTAAAAATTTGTCCACTAGGGGAAATCCTTTTCTAACACTTAGAAAATTTCTGCTAAAATTAAGAAGTTAATTGGATTTTTTGTACGATCCAATAGGTTCTACCATTCATTGAACATGAGCTCACAATTCATTGTAACTTTTAAATATATTATATTCATTCTAGTTTAAAACTTTTTTTAAACAAGTTAACTCAATTCAATTAATTGCATTAATTGAAAAGTACACAATCTTCATGGTCAATGTCCAACCTCAAGTCCATGGAACCCAACTAATTGGCTGAAATGAATTTTTTGGAGAACCGCCATCACTCTATGCGTACCATACAATTACAGTCCTTTCATCTCTTATCTCCTAAAAAATGCCTAGGGCAAGATATTTGTTGAATCCCTAATAGTCTCGATACTATATCTCTATTCTGAATGTTTGATCCCTATTGTGTGACTTACCTTTGTAAAACTCTATTTTCAAATCATCACACCACGTTAATCAATAATTTCTTGGAATCGATCATTGTAGAATATATAAGAGATGCACTCGCGCTTCACAGCAATGAGGAGTTAGATTCTATCTTGGATGTCATGAAACTCAGGTCAGAGGACTAATAATATGTACTATCATAAGCAAGAGAACTAGCCATTACTAACTTGCCACTACGGCTATCTAGTGGATTTTCTAATGGATCTTCAGTACCTTGTTCTCTAACAAGCACCTACTAACATGCATTCATATCTTATACAGTTGCTTATGGAACAAAGCAAACTCCAACCCTTGGATTTATACATTGTTAGTTCAAGTTTATCAGGATCTTAGATGCCCTATCTCTAAAAATCCTGTAACTTAGAAGAGTTAAGATCACGACCATGTGAAACATATTGCATGGTCACCAAAACAGGTCACGTAGTCATAGGTGATCTAAGGGCTTTATCTAAATGCTAGTGAAGTTAAATAAAGAATAAGATGAAGATGGTCATATTAAAAAATATCATTCAATCAACATTGTATATACCATGAAATAGTTTGCGAGGCCAATCTTATTAGTTTGTAGGGTACTATTCCAATAATTTGCGTTGTCTATACCCTAATCCATACATCATATACATTATTTAAATATGGAATATATAATAAGTAAATGCGCCTAGCACACTTCTAGGGTGGGATTACCATAACCCTAGCCATGTGATGAACTTAGAGCTATAGGTGCATCACTCGATTAATTGTATTTAGGTTGATTAAACTAAACTATTACATAAGTGCATCCCATACCTTTATGGGTCTTCAAGCCTCCTTGGATTCTTTTTGTTCCTTGCAACTTTTACAAGAGAAAGAAAATATCTCATAGTGATTTTGCTCTCATAACTTTTAAAAGACAAAATAAGATGCATGCAAGCCTTATTTAATACAACCCATTTTAATAACTTGAAATAAATAAAGTTAATATTAAAAGGCTCATGATCATCCTCATTCATTCAACACTTAAATAAATAATAAATAAATCTAGAATTGATAATCAATTCCATCAATTAAGTGATTACCTCTTAATTGAATAAATAGTGGACAAGTATAACATTTATGCAATAAGTTGAAGACTAACTTCAACAGGACTTTAAAAGCAATCAAAAATTTCAAACATGTTATTGAGAACTTGCACAACACTTGTGCATCCATAAAACATGATTTAACATTATTTCTAGCCACTAAAGGAGGAGAAAACATGCTCAAATGTTGTCCAACCCATGATCAGATGCTGTAGGTTGAGGCAAGCACATGGCTGGGTAGTGAAACTTGATCACTACCTTGCCACTGTGTACACAAGGCAAACAACCTATTCTATTTTAAGTCAAAGGCGAGTCAAGCAAATTTATGCTCAACTTTTGCGCTCCAAAAAATTGTAGAATTCTTTCTAAACATTAAATTACACTTTATGGACTAATTTCCAGATGTAAAAACTAGAAATTTAATTGCTCAATCATGCTTCAAAAAATAAGTTTAAATGAGAATCAAATTCTCCTACTAAATTCTAATCCGATTAGATCCAAAAATGATCAAAACTCTTTTGATCATTCATCAACATGCTATATTAACATATAACATCAATTAATGCCAAATCAATATTCAACAATAATAATTATAAATTAAAACATATTAATCATATGAACCAACTATTAAATCACATAATAGCATACTTTTAATTCATCAATCAAGGACCCACACACAATATCAACCGAACACTCCAATCCATCATATGAATTAAGCATTTAGTGATTATGGTCAATCAATCACATGAATCAATCAATCAAAAATCCAAATCATAGCATGAATTAGACTTTGATACCACTTGAAGGTAAGGGTAGCATAAGGATCTAATAATGAAAACTTTAAAAGCTAAAATTAATTAGGCTACTCAAGCTACTAAGGACATAAACATGCTATAGATCTAGATTTGGTTAAAGAGTTACCTTGAATTGTTAATTTCCAAAGAGATAATGGTGAACTCTTCACCAATCTAGAATTTGCCAAAAACCAACACAATGGAGAAATAGCAACTTTTTCCTAGCTTCAAGATCTCCAAAATTCACAATATATTTTTCCTCGATGTTAAAATCGACCGTGATGTCTTGTTTGGAACTCTTCCAACTCATTATATTACCATTGAGATGAAATATGAATCTTGAGGTAAATTTGAGGTCATCTTTATTGGATTGGAAACTAGAATCTAAAAACCTTTCAAGTTTCAATTTTTTATTTCTGTAGACCAAAAATAAATCCTCAGTTCTTCTTAACTACTTTAGGATTGCTTTTATGGCTTGCCAGTGATGTTCATTGGGGTTAGGCTAAAAATAGCTCATAACACGTAAAGTGTTTGCCACATCCGACCTCGTACATTGAACAACATATTGGAATAGTACCCCATAGACAATGAGATTGACAAGTGAAATATTTCACTTATGATATAATCTTGATTAAATAATATTCATTATACATGGCCATCTTTGTCTTATGCTATATTACTTCACTAGCATTTAATTGAAGCCCTTACATCATACAAGACTATAGGACTTGGTCACATACTAGGTAGTGATCATGAAATAAGTCTTACATGGTTGTGATCTTGAAATTTCTTAGCTGTAGAATCTTATGAGTTCGGGCACCTAGGATCCGAATAAACTTTCACTAGCAATGCATGAATCCAAAAGTTGGATATTACTTGATTTCATGAGCAAATAATGTAAGACATAGGCTTATGTCAGTAGGTTCTTGTTAGAGAACAAGTTTACTAAAGGCCCGCATAGAGAATCTATTAGATAGCTATAGTGGTCAATTAGTGGTGGCAAGTTCTCTAACTTACACTAGTGCATATAATTAGTCCTTTGACGTAAGAATCTATGGTAACCTTGTGTTTAGGTATTCATGTTTTAACTTTTCCTTGACCATTTAGTAGGTCATTTGGGTTGAGGTTGGGTATGAGCTACTTAGACATGGAGTTTTGTAAGATCGAAGATGGGATCTGAATCTTCATCATTATGAAAGGCAAGTGCATCTCCTATTTATTCTATAATTATTGACTCCATAAAATCCTTGAGCAAAGTAGTATGATAATTTAGAAACAGAGTTTTTTAGAGATGAGGTCATCAAAGGTAATTGAACATTCGAATAGAAATATAGTATTAAGGTAATTAGGAAGCTGACAAATATCTTGCCCTAGGCATCTTTTAGGAGATAATGTTGGAATAGTACCCTACAAGCTAATAAGATTGGCTTTGTAAACTATTTCGCTCATGTTAAAATTATGATTGAATGATATTCTTTATATGGCTATCTTCATCTTATGCTTTGTTTCACTTCACTAGCATTTTGATGAGGCCTATAGATCACCTATGACTGTGGCACTTAGTTTAGGGATCATGAAATAAGGCTCATATGATCGTGATCTTAAATTTTTTAAGTCATAGAATCTTATAAGATGTGACATCTATGATCTGGATAAACTTGCACTAATGACACATAAATCCATGGGTTAGAGATTGCTCTATTGCATGAACAACTGTATGAGATATGGGTACATGTTAGTAGGTGCTTGTTAGAGAACAAGGCACTGAAGACCCATCAGAGAATCCCCTAGATAACTATAGTAGCAAGTCGGTAGTGACTAGTTCTGTTGCTTACACTGGTACATATTATTAATCCTTTGACCTAAGGGTCCATGGTAACCTTGTGTCTAGTCCTCATGCTTTGACTCTTTTTGGACCACCTAGTAGGTCGTTTAGGTTAAGATTAGCTATGATCTACTTGGCAAGGAGGTTTGTGAGATCCAAAATAAAATCTTACTCCTCGTCGTTGTAAAGGACAAGTGCATCTTCTACGTGTTCCATAATGATCGATTCCAAGAAATTCTTACACAAGGTGATGTGATAATTTGGGAAGGCATTTACAAAGATGAGTTCACTAAGGGAATTAAACATTAAAAATAGAAACATAGTATCGAGGCTATTAAGGAGACGACAAATATCTTGCCCTAGGCCTTTTTCGAAAGATTGGAGATGAAATGACCACATTTGCATGGTACGCAAATGATAGAATAGTTCTTCAAGAGCATTCATTTTGGCAATTTAGTTGGGCTCTATGAGCTTGAGGTTGGACATCGACCATAGAGATTGGGCATTCTTCAATTAATGAGATTAATTAAATTTAGTCGTTTAGTTTAAAGGAGTTTAAACTAAAGTAAATATTTGGTATTCCAAAAGTCACAAGGAGTTGTGAGCCCATGTCCAATAAATGGTAGAATCTAATGGGTCACACAAAAAAGCTAATGACATGGTCTATTGAAGGAAAGAGAATTTTCTAAGAGCTAGAAAATTCATGATCGATTTTTGGATGAGGCAAAATTGTAGTCATTTTAGCTTGATCAATTTAATTGTTAAATTAGTCAAATTAATTTAAGAGTTAAATTAATATTGATTAATTAAAGGTTAATTAATTGATTCATATGACTATCAATTGGTCAAAAATAATTTATGGATTGAGTTAATTTTGACTAGCTTAAATTGTTAAGCACTTTGATTTAAGAGTTAAGTCAAACGATTATTAATATAATTAATGTGTTTAATTTAATTAAGTTGGAAAGATAATTTTGGAAGAATTATTAAATGAAGAGTTCATTTAATAAGAATTAGAATTTAATTGCAAAACATTTCATTAGATGAAATTTGTGCATCAATTAAATTCATTAATCATGAAGTTAGTGGCCACCTAAGCAGGGGACACTTGGCATCACCTCCTTGTGGGAGATGTGTGACCACTCCTATATATGGATTTGGTAGAGTGGCTGGCTAGAAAAATGTGAGGTGTACACATTTTATGTGATTTTCTCCCAACAATATTGTGTAGTGGGAATCTAAGTTGTTAGCCTCCTATCCCTCTCTCCTTCTCCCTCCTCTTTCCACCTCAATGACTGTGAGATATGACAAACAAATATTAAAATCGCTTTCCTCAATGGAGACATTGAAGAAAGGATTCACATAGAACATAATTGTATGCTGTTCAATGTAAAAGATTAGATGTGGCACACTTGCTAAATGTTATGAGTAGCTTCCAATCCATTCCCGATGAGAGTCATTGGATAGTATTAGAAACAATCCTTAAGGACTAAAGACTTGTTATTGATATACAACAATGGAAAATTAAAACTCATGGAGTTTTTGGATATTAGTTTCCAATCTAATGTAGATGACCTAATATCTACTTTTGGGTACATATTTTGTATTAATGGCGGCATGGTGTGCTGGAAGAGTTCCAATTAGACACCATAGCCTGGATATCCACTAAGGTGAAATACTTTGTGGTTTTGGAAACCACAAAGAAAGGTGCTTGAATAAAAACTTCATACAATGGTTGGATGTAGTGCCTAACATGCATGTGCCTATGATTGCCTTTGGAAGATAATTTAGGACTTGAGCCAAAATCTCATAAGCAATCTAAATACATTAAATGTGTTATTATTGATATACGATATCAATTGATAAAGGGGACAGCTGAGTAGATAAAAGTCACCTCATAGGAGAATATAGTAGAACCACTATATTAAACCTTGAAAGCTAAAGGTCTTTAGAAGACATCTTATGAAGATGGGTCTCAAGGCCACAGGGTATTTGCTTTAGGGCACGTGGGAGATTGCTGGAATAGTGCCCTACAATCTACTGAGATTGGCCATGTAAACTATTTCACTCATGGTACAATCTTAAATGAAAGATATTCTTTATATAGCCATCTTCATATTATGTTTTGTCTCACTTCACTAGCATTTAGATTAAGCTTACAGATTACCTATTACTGAGGGACATGGTTTGGTGACCATAGAAGAAGTCTCACACGGTCGTGATCTTAATCTTTCAAGTCATAAAATCTTATGAGACGGGACATCTAAGATCCAAATAGATTTGTACCAATGATGCATAAATCTAAGGGTTGGAGATTATTCCATTCCATGAGCAACTATATAAGATATGGGTGCATATTAATGGGTGCTTATTAGAGAACAAGGCACTAAAGTCCCATCGGAGAATCCACTGGATAACGGTAGTGGCTAGTTTTCTTACTTATACTAGTGTATATTATTCCTTTGACTTGAGGGTCCATGGTAACCTTATGTTTGGTCCTCATGCTTTGACTTTTCTTAGACCACCTTGTAGGTCTTTTGTGAGATCCAAGATGAAATCTGACTCCTTGTCTTTGTAAAGGATGAGTACATCTCCTATATATTTTATAAGGATTGATTCCAATAAATCCTTACACAAAGCAATGTGACAATTTGGGACAGTATTTCCAAAGATGAGGTCACAAAGGAAATCGAACATTAAGAATACAAAATTTATATTGAGGCTATTAGAAAGCCAATAAATATGTTGCCATAGGCTTCATTTGGGTCATGGGAGACAAAAGGACTGTATTTGCATGGTACGCGTAATGCTAGAATGGTTCTTCAAGAGCATTCATTTTGGCCAATTAGTAGGGCTCCATGGGCTTGAGGTTGGACATCGATCATGGAGATTGGACACTCTTAAATTAATGAGATTAATTGAATTAAGTCGCTTAGTTTAAAGAAGTTTAAACTAAAGTGAGTATTTGGTATTCCAAAACTCACAATGAGTTGTGAGCCCATGTTCAATGAATGATAGAACCTAATTTATGACCGATTTTTGGAGGAGGCAAAATTATAGTCATTCTGGCTTGATCAATGTAGTTGTTAAATTGGTCAAATTAATTTAAGAGTTAAATTAAGATCAATTAATTAAAGATTAATTAATTGATGTCCCATGACTATCAATTAGTCAAAATTAATTTAAAGGTTAAGTTGATTTTGACTAGCTTAAATTGTTAAGCACTTTGACTTAAGAGTTATTAATTAATTAAAGTGTTTAATTTAATTAAGTTGGAGCAATAATGTTTGGAAAAAATTTTAAATGAAAAGTTCATTTAATAAAAATTAGAATTTAATTGCAAGACATTTCATTAGATGAAATTTGTGCTTCAATTAAATTCAGTAATCACAAAGTTAGTGGCCACCTAAGTAGGGGACACTTGGCATCAACTCCTTGTGGGAGGTGTGTGACCACTCCTATATAAGGATATGGTAGAGTGGCTAGCCAAAAAAGTGTGATATTTGCACATTTTGTGTGATTTTCTCCCAACAATATTGTGTAGTGGGAATCTAAGTTGTTAGCCTTCTATCACTCTCTCCTTCTCCGTCCTCCTTCCACCTCAATGTTCCTAGCCTTTCTCCCCATCATTCTCTACATATTTTTCAGCCTTTCTGTATAGAATAGGCCATAGATTTACTGTGTGGACTTTTACATTAGAGGCAATCTATTTTTGTTGCTTTTGCTCTTGACTAGAGTAGTTTCTGGCAGCCGATTTTTGCTTCTTCTAGGATTACCTACGGTGTTATAATTGGCCTAAAATTTGTACTGAAGAATAATCAAATGGTTGAGGAGTTCCAGTAAAAATTTCAGGCAAAATGGAGGAGTCCATCTGTGGTCAAATCGGTGGTGATTCTATTGCCTCGGTGAAATCCGATTTGACGATTGAAGAGATTTTTCATGCTTTTCAATTTTCTATTTCACCCAGGTATTTTCCTATTATAAATTTGAATCACATGCATGTCTCAATCCTTGTGGTGTTGTGTGGGCTAGTTTATTTAGTTTTCTTGAAAATATTTGGATCTTAGTGCCACATAAACCTTTGAGTGGTATCAAAGCCATATTCATGCATGGATTTGGATTTTGCTTGGCTTGGGAGATTAGTTCTTACGAAGAATGGATCAAAGTCACCATGTACTCAATCCATATGATGGGTTGGAATATATGGAAGACCTTGCTTGTTGTTCCTTGATTAATGGATTGATTCATGCTATTGTGTGCTTTAATTATTAATTCTTATGATGGGCATGTTTTGATTCAATTTTTTGATATTGAATTTTGATGGGTCTATATGAAAAGTGAGGCAAAATATATCAAGAGTTGCATCAGATGTAATTAGCAAAAGTTTTTTACCCTATGATTGCTCATGGATGGCACTCAATCATGGGGGTCTTGATTCTTACTAGGAAATTTGATTTCCCGAATTCTTCTTGGGAATGAAGAACTTGATGAAATAGTGAGAGGAAAATATGCTTGAAAGACCATAAACATATTTTTAATATCAATTCAATCACAAGCTTATATTCTCTTTGTCATCTTTGAGGATTTGTGAAATCTTAAGAATGGTTAAAATTCCACTCAATGTTATTTTGGAAACCAATAAATTAACAAAGCTAAACTTCCACGATTTACATAACCTCAAAAATCATTCTAGATTCCTAGGAGAGGATATAGATCCTATATCATGGTACTCTTATTCCCATTAGGATTAATGTAGATCTAGAGATACGTAAAAGTTCATGAATTAGGCTTAGGATTGTCCAATCGCCTAGCCTTATGATGGCATACACAAATTTTAAAAGCCTTAAGGACACATGAATTGTACCATGGTTAAAGTTTACAAAAAAGTTGTAAAGCAAACGAGGTATGAGAAGTTCATGTTCTCAAAGGAGACTTTCCAAGCTCAGATGGATTGAAAGTCATATGTCATCGACTATGGTCTAAAAATGATTAGGCTTGGAGAAGCTTTTCAACTTGAATGTAGTGATGGATACTAATCTCCATTAGGATTTGATCCACACATCGTGGCTGAGTTTTATTGATCAAAGTATTGATTGAGAAGGAGACTGCAATAATAAGAGTATACCTTTGATACTTGTTTCGTTTTCCAAGTTTATGGGCCCCAGAAGTGCAAGAAAGAGAGGTAAAGGGAAGAAATGTTCTTTCACGAAGGGAAAACAACCATCAAAGGCATTTAGAGGAGTCAAGAAGATTATAGAGGAAATAATTGATATTATTTGTTTCTTGCCTATCAAAATGGGCCAATGGAAGCACTATTGCAAAGAATAGCTTGCAACCCTTAAGAAAGGTATGTACTTTATTGAAATGCATTTTAAGTTAAATTCTTCACCATGGATATATGATATTGCATATGGTTCTTTTATTTGAAAGTTGTTATAAAGAATAGAAAGAAGAATAGAACTAAGGGATGTGGATATGATCCATCGCCTTGGCTAAGGAGCAAATGTTGTGTCCAAAATTGAAGGCGTACAATAAGTTAGCCTTAGAAAACTCCATACTTGTATTGCACCTTTGTTATAACATACCATATATTATTGAGAATATTATTTGAATTCATGCTTTGGATAGCAAAGGATTTGATCCTTCTATATCAAATGGGAGATTGAAGTCATTAAAGAATTGGTTCTTTAATTGCTCATGATATACTTATCAAAGGATTCTACATATTGGATTCCTAACCATCACTAATGTGTGTTCAACTAACTAGGAAATTAGATATCTAAGATAATTCCATGATGTTGCACATAAGACTTGGGCATATCTCAAAAAATAGAATGAATAAGATGGAAGCTCTCAAAGCATTAAATGTTAGTAGCTTTGAGAACTGTTTTACTTGTGATCTTGTTTGAAGGAAAAAATGACTAAGGCTCCATTTGTGGGACAAATAAAGTGCTCCAAAAATCCTTTAGATTTGATCCATATAGATGTTTGTGGTCCACTGAGAGTTAGGGAAAGTAAAGGCTATTCTTACTTTATCGCCTTCACCAATGGTAATAGTCAATTTGGACAAATGTATGTTATGAAGTATAAGTCCAATGCCTTTGAAAAGTTCAAAGAGTATAACCATAAAGTAGAAAAGTAAAAAGGACTTAATATTATAGCTCTTTGATTGGATTGAGAAGAAAAATACTTACGTACCATATTCTTGGATTATCTTAAAGAGAATAGGATTCTCTCTTAGTGAACTTCACTTGGCACACCCCAACACAATGGAGTAGCCAAGAAAAGACACAGTACCTCATTGGATATGGTATATTCTACAATGAGCTTTTTTGATATGCCGTATTCTTTTGAGGATACACCTTAATAACAATAGTGAAATTACTAGGCGTGGTACCTTCAAAGTCTGTACCAAAAATACCATATAAGATATGGCATAGTGAAGCACCCTCTTTCTACTATCTGAAGGTTTAGGGATCTCTTACCACTGTGAGACAAATAGTATGAGATAAGTTAGATAGGAGATCCACTTTGTGCAAGTTTGTGGGATATCCAAGAGAGTCTATAGGTTATTACTTCTATGATCCTTTGGAACAAAAAGTGTTTGTTTTAAGGAATTCCACCTTTTTGGAAAAGAAATTTCTATACGATAGAAAAGGCATTGTAATTGAACTTGGTGAAATTCAAGACGATCAATAAATCCTACAAGCGGTATAAATAAAAGAATATCTAAGAGCCTAATACCCAATCTCTGAGAAGGTCAGACTGGATCAAGAAGTAACCAAAAAAGTTTGAATTTCTTCATGAGACAGGTCAATCGAATAGAGATATGAAAACCTATGAAGAAGTTATGTTGGACATAGATTTGGGACATTAGCTTAAAGGTATGAGATTTGAAATGGACTCCATGTGCTCAAACAAAGTATGGGCTTTAGTAGATCCACCAAAGGGAATAGTTCACATTGCTTGCAAGGGGATACATAAGTGAAAGCTTATGGCACATGGAGAAGTGATGAGTTTTAAGGTGCGCTAGTGTTAAAAGGTTACACTTAAGATCCAGTATCAATTTTGAAAAAATCTTTTCATCGATCACTATGCCTAAGTCCATTTGAATTCTAATTACCATAGCTGCATATTATAACTATGAGATATGGAAAACATATGTAAAAGCTGCTTTTCTCAATAGAGACATTGAAGAAAGGATTTATATGGAGCATAATTGTATGTTGTTCAATGAATAAGACCGAATGTGGCATATTCACTAAATATATGAGTTGGTTCTAATCTATTTCTTATGAGAGTCACTGGATAGCCATAGAAAGAATCCTTAAGAACGACTAAAGACTTGTTTTTGGTATATAGTAATGGAGAATTGAAACCCACAGAGTTTTTGCATATTAGTTTCCAATATAATGTAGATGACCTAATATCCACTTCTGGATACATGTTTTGCCTTAATGGTAGCATGATGTGTTAGAAGAGTTCTAACTAGACACCATAGCCTAGATAACCACTAAGTGAAATACTTTATGGTTTTGGAAACCATAAAAGAAGGTGTTTGGATAAAAACTTCATACAATGGTTGGATATAGTGCTTTGTATGCATGAGTCTATGATTATCTTTGAAAGATAATTTAGGACTTGAGCCAAGATCTCATCAGTAATCCAGAGACATTAAATGCGTTATCTTTTGATATATGATATCAATTAGTAGAGGAGACAACTAAGTGTGTAATAGTCGCCTTAAAAGAGAATATAGCAGAACCACTATATTAACTCTTAAAAGCTAAAGGTTTTTGGAGGACATCTTATGAAGATGAGTCTCAAGGCCACATGGTATTGGTGTTAGGGCACATGGGAGATTACTAGAATAGTGCCCTGCAAGCTAATAAGATTGACCATGTAAACTATTTTACTTATGCTACAATCTTAATTGAATGATATTCTTTATATAGCCATCTTCAGATTATGCTTTGTCTTACTTCACTAGTATTTGGATGAAGCCCACAGATTACCTATAACTGTGGGACTTGTTTGGGTGACCATAAAATAAGTTTCACATGATCGTGATCTTAATCTTTCAAGTCATAGAATCTTATGAGACTAGACATCTAAGATCTGGATAGACTTGTACTAATGATGCATAAATCTAAGGGGTGGAGATTGTTCCGTTCCATGAGTAACTGTATAAGATATGGGTACATATTAATAGGTGCTTGTTAGAGAACAAGTCACTAAAAATCTATTGAAAAATCCACTAGACAACTACAGTGGCAAGTCTGTAGTGGTTAGTTTTCCTACTTATGCTAATGTATATTATTAGTCCTTTGACCTGAGGGTCCATGGTAACCTTGTGTTTGGTCTTCATGCTTTGACTTTTCCTGGACCACCTTGCTGGTTTTTTTGGGTTAAGTTGGGTATGAGCTACTGAGCATGGAAGTTTGTGAGATCCAAGATGGAATCTGACTCCTCGTCTTTGTAAAAGACGAGTGCATCTCTTATGTGTTCCATAATAATTGATTCCAATAAATTTTTGCACAAGGTGATTTGATAATTTAGGAAGCCGTTTCCAAAGATGAGGTCACAAACAAAATGAAACATTAAGAATACAAACTTTGCATCAAGGCTAATAGGAAACCTATGAATATGTTGCCCTAAGCCTCTTTCAAGACATAGGATAGGGAACAACTATATTTGCATGGTACACGTAATGCTAGAATAGTTCTTCAAGAGCATTTATTTTGGCCAATTAGTTGGGCTCCATGGGCTTGAGGTTGGACATCGACCATGGAGATTGGGCACTCTTAAATTAATAAGATTAATTAAATTGATTCGCTTAGTTTAAAGGAATTTAAACTAAAGTGAATATTTGGTATTCCAAAATTAACAAGAAGTTGTGAACCTATGTCCAATGAATGGTAGAACCTAATGGGTTGTAGACAAAAGCCAATGACATGGTCTATTAAAGGAAGAAGAATTTTCTAAAAGTTAGAAAATTTATGATCAATTTTTGGATAAGGCAAAATTATAGTCATTATGGCTTGATCAATTTAGTTGTTAAATTGATCAAATTAATTTAAGAGTTAAATTAAAGTCAAGAAATTTCATTAGATGAAATTTATGTTTCAACTAAATTCATTAATCACAAAGTTAGTGGCCACTTAAGTAGGGAACACTTGGCATCATCTCTTTGTGGGAGGTATGTGATCACTCCTTTATATGGATATGGTAGAGTGGCGGTCTAGAAAAGTGTGATGTGTGCACATTTTCTATGATTTTCTCGCAACAACATTGTATAGTGGGAATTTAAGTTGTTAGCCTCTCATCATTCTCTCCTTCTTCCTCTTTCTTCCACCTCAATATCCCCAACCTTTCTCCCCTCATTCTCTACATATTTTATAGCCTTTCCATAGACAATAAGCCATATATTTGGTGTGTATATGTTTACACTAGGGGCAATCTATTTTGGTTGCTTTTGCTCCTGACTAGAGCAATTTTAGGTATTCGATTTTACTTCTTGTAAGTGTACCTCTGGTGTTCTTATTGGCCTAAAATTTGGATTGAAGAATCTTCAAAAGGATGAGGAATTCCAATAAAAGTTTTAGCCAAATGGAGGAGTTTATCTATGGAAACATTGGTGGTGATTCTGCTGCACCGGTGAAGGGCCTATTTAATGGTTGAAGAGAGTTTTCATGCTTTCCAAATTTTTAGCTTTCATCCAGGTATTTTTTTCCTCTTTTAAATTTGAATTCTATGCATGTTTAGATCTTTGTGGTTTTGTATAGACTAGTTTATTCAATTTTTTTTAAAAATATTTAGATCCGAGTGCCACACAAACCTTCTGATTTGAGTTTAAATGATCCTATTTCCATGGTACGGGCAAAGCTAGAATGATTTTTCAAAAGCATTCATTTTGGCCAATTAGTTGGGATCCATGATCTTAAGGTTGGACATTGACCATAAATATTGGGTACTCTTCAATTAATGTGTTTAATTGAAGTGAGTCATTAGTTTAAAGGAGTTTAGACTGATGTGAAATAGGATATTCTGTAAATCACAAAAATTGGGAGCCCATGTCCAATGAATAGTGGAAACTAATGGATCATACACAAAATTCAATTGAAAATCCTATTTGATGAAGGGAAATTTTTTAAGAGTGACAAAGATTATACCTTGATCGATTTTTGTAGAGAGATAGTTGACTAAATTTTTGGTTTTTTAGTTTGTTAATTTTAATTGTTAAATTGATCTAAATAATTTATGGAGTTAAATTAGATCAATTAAATCAAAAAATTAATTTAATTGGTACCACATGACTATCAATTGATCATGTTAACTTGAGGAGTTAACACCAGCTAGCTTAAAGAGTTAAACTAATTAAGTTAAGAGTTATGTCAAAGGTTAATTAATTAAATTGAAGTGTTTAATTTAATTAAAATGAAGAATTATTTTTTGGAGGAAAAATTCAAGTGAAGAGTTCATTTGGAGTGCGTTGGAATTTATTTTGATGGCATTTCATGAGAAGAAATGAAGATTACAAATGAAGTTCAAATGCACATTAAATTCACATGGAACTTGCTTGTAAGTTGGCAAGCAAGTAGCGCCAACCACAAGGGTAGTATGATGGAACCTAAGCATCACACCTTCTCTCTATATATATAGATATAGAGGTAGCTAGATGATGTAATGTGCACACATGCATTTTAGATCTAATTGTTAGATTCTCTTTTTTCCCTCTAATTTTGCATATGTTGCCTTATATGTTGAAGCTCACATTTTTCTTCATCGCCTACCTCCAAAATCGGACCTCATCCTACTATTATCTCTATTTTTTTTCCAATTGACATTAGAGAGAATTAGATTGTCCATTGGTGCGTGAATCGTATTGCTAGAGGCAAAACAACTAGATTGCTAGCCTTTAGGAGATCCTTTGTTTGGGCAGACGTTTGGAGGCGTTTTTGGAGTAGCTTTCAATTTTTTGATTTGGCTAATTTTTCTAATGAAAGTTCATCAAGGTGTTCATGATCTCCTATACAAATGTTAGCCAATTCTAAGTTGATTTATTTGGGAAAAGTTGCTGAGAACTTGCTGCGCTATGAGACTACATTGAAACGTTCAAGCAAGTCTTCATCACTTTGGTTGGAATTTGCTATTTAGGTTTGTTACTAACCTACATCCACTTTAGTATGATGAATTAGATCCTTGGGGAGGTGCAATCAAGTTTGATTTTAGTTTTCAATTGTTTTTAATTAGATCCTTGGCTTACACCTTCTTTTATGGCATATATTATGCTCGTAATGGTGGATGCATAAGGTATGTGGGATAGCTTTTCTTCTCATCTTTAGTCTTTGAGGTCATAAACTTGGATAGACAAAGACCATGTCCCATGGGAAGGAATCACTTCTTGGATTCTTTCATACTAAACCTTTTTAGTATTTTGTCAATGTATAATGTTAGACTTTAAGAGACAAAGACCATGTCCTATGGAAAGGAATCCATTCTTGGATTCTTCCATACTAAACCTCTCTAGTATCTTGTCAATGTATGGTGTTTGGGAAAGTTGCAACATCCTCTTTGATTTATCTCTATAGATTCATAATCCTAATATGAACAATGTGTCTTCCAAATCCTTCATAGAGAATTGTGAAAATTGTGATACTTTAGTACACTCTTACATTTTTCTCTCATTTCCAATGAGAAGAATATCATTAATATAAAGTACAATAAATTGTATTGAACTTCTGCTAACCTTATAGTACCCATAAGGTTCATACACATTTTTGATAAAACCAAACAATTTAACTATCTTATCAAAATATATGTTCCAACTTTGGAATATTTGTTTAGATCCATAAATGAACCTTTGGAGTTTGCAAACCTTTTGCTCATTCCCCTTAGATGTAAAATCTTATGTTTGCTCTATATAGATTACTTCTTCAATATTTCCATAGAGGAAGGCGGCTTTCACATCTATTTACCATATCTCATAGTCATAATATGCGACTATGGCAAGTATAATTTTAAAGGACTTAGGCATAGCTTTTGGTGAAAATGTTTTCTCAAAATCAATACTGGGTCTTTTAGTGTAACCTTTTGCTATTAATCTCACCTTAAAAGTTATTATCTCTTCATCGACTTTTAGGTTTTGTTTATAGATCTATTTGAAACTAATGGGTACTATAACCTCTCGTAGATCTACCAAAGTCCATACTTTGTTGGAATACATGAAGTCTATTTTAGATTTTACCAACATAGCTTCCTCATAGGTTTTTAGATCACTATCTGTTCGGCCCATTTCATGAAGAAATTCAAACCTTTTAGGTTGCTTTTTCATTTAATCTGACTTTTTGAAATTTTGTGTGCTAAGCTCTTGATGTTCGCTTATTTCTACCACTTGTAAGATTTTATGATCATCTTTAACTTCATTACGTTCAATAAAAATGCCTTTTTCTATCTAATAGAAATTACTTTTCCAAAAAGATGGTGTTTCTTGAAACAAACACCTTTCATTCCGAGGGATCATAGAAATAATAACATAAAGACTCTTTTAGGTATCCCACAAACTTTCATAAGATGAATCTTGCATCCAACGTGTCTCCCATTAACTTCTTAACATATGCAAGAGACCCTTAAACTCTTAGAAAAGAATAATATGAATATGCTTTGCCATACCATATCTCATGTGACATTAACTTTAAGAACACTATATTTAGCAACCTCGCCAATATTTCTAAGGCATATCCCTGAAAGGATATAAGCATATTGGTGAAACTCATCATAAAACATACTATGTCCAATAAAGTACAATTTCTCCTCTCAACTACTCAATTATGTTGGGATGTGCTGCATGGTGTTCATTGAGATAGAATCCTATTCTCCTTTAGATAATTCAAGAGTTTGGTACTTGAGTCTTCCTTTCTTCGATTTGATTAAAGAAGTTTAATACTTAACATTTGTTGCATTTCAACTTCATTCCTATACACTTTGAACTTTTCAAAAGATTCATACTTGTACTTCATAAGATACACATGTTTGAACCAATTATGATCATTGATGTAGGTGATGAAGTAAGAATAGCCAACTCCCACACTAACTTTTAGTGGTCCATAAATGTCCATGTGAATCTATAGAACTTGTGGTATGCTTTGTTTGTCCTATAAAAATAGCTTTGGTCATTTTTTCTTTCAAACATGATTCACAGGTACGAAGAACCTCTATGCCCCTAACATTTAGTCCTTTGAAAGCTTCTAACTTGTTCATCCTATTCTTGGAAATATATCAAAGTCTTGCATGCCACAAAATGGAATTTTCTTGGTTATCTATTTTTCTTTTACTTTGTTGAATGTGATTAATTGTGGTTGAGAATCTAAAAAGTATAATCCATTGTTTAGTATACCATTAGCAACTAAAGAATCATTCTTTATTACCATCAATTTCCTATTTTACATTGAAAATTCAAATCTTTCGCTATCTAAAATAGGAATTGAAATGATGTTCTTAACAAGGTTTGATATATGATAACATGAATCTAATACAAGAAAGGAGTTCCTTAAGTTTAACTTCATAATGCCTTCGACTTTAGCCACAACGTTTACTCCATTACAAAGATGTAGGATCAAAGCCCTATCATTTAGATTCTTTCTTCTTTCTATCCCCTACAATAAATTACAAAGGTGAGAATCACACGTAGTATCAAATACCCATGAGGAAGAATTTTTCATTAAATGTACTTTAATAAAGAATATACCCTTGCCAAGGGTTGCAAGGTATTCCTTGCAATTTTTCTTCCGATGGTCTTTCTCGCCACAGTAGGAACAAGTTGCATAAGCTATATCTTTTTCCTTTTCCTTTACTCCTTTAATGGGTTTTAATGGCAGCTTTTTCTTTGAGAAAGACCTCTTCTTCCTCATATGTCCTTTCTAGCACTTCTAGGGCCTTTAGGCTTAGAGGAAGAAGAAACATTAATGGTCTATCATCCCACATAGTCGCCTCGATGATCACTTACATATTGACCAACTTGTTAATCGTTACCTCTTTTTTTGACATCTTGAAGTTCATAACAAATTGGTCAGAAGAAATTTGTATTGATTGGATAATCACATTCACATATAGCTATTGTCTATGACTACATCCAATTGAGCAAGTTTCTCAATGAGACCAATCATTTTAAAGCCATGGTCATGGATACTTGAACCCTCAATGATTCTAGTTCTAAATAGCTTCTTAGAAAATAAGAAGTGCTCATTTCTTGTTTGCACATTATATTATTAGAATAGTATCTCTTAGCTAATTAGATTAGCATGTAAACTATTTCACTTGTGATATAATCTTAATTGAATGATATTCATATTAAATTCCCATCTTCATATTATGCTTATATTTCTTCACTGGAATTTAGTTGAAGCCTTTAAATCATATAAGACTATGGAAGTTGGTCACATACTGGGTGGTGATCATGAAATACGTCCTACATAGTTGTGAATTAAAGCTTCCAAGTTGTAGAATCTTATAAGGCAGGGCATCTAATATTTGTGTAGACTTGAACTAATGATGTATATATCCAAGGATAGGATATTACTCCATTTCATGAGCAAATTATGTGAGACATGGGTATATGTTAGCAGGTACTTGTTAGAGAATACGTTTACTGAAGACCCGATTGGAGAATCCACTAGATAGCCATAGTGGCAAGTTAGTAGTTGCAAGTTCTCCAACTTATGTGAATGTATAAAATTAGTTATTAACTGGAAGATCCATGGTAACCATGTATTTAGGTCATCATGCTTTGACTATTTCATTGCCACCTAATAGGTCTTTCGAGTTGAGCTTCGATATAAGCTACTAATACATGAAAGTTTATCTGATCTAAGATGAGATCTGACTCATCAATGTTGCGAAGGGTGACTCTATTTCTTATATATTCTATAATGTTCGATTCTAAGAAATCCTTGTGCAAAGTATTATGATAGTTTGGAGAAAGAATTTTCCAAATTTGATGTCATAAAAGGAAATTAAACATTGGGAATAGAAATATAGTATTGAGGCTATTAAGGAGCTGATAAATATCTTGCCCAAAGTCTCTTTCAAGAGATAAGAGACAGAAGGACTTCATTTACATGGTAAGTTTAAAGCTAGAATGGTTCTTCAAAAGCATATTCATTTTGGTCAATTAGTTTGGCTCCATGAGCATGAGGTTGAACATTGATTATGGAGATTGGATACTCATCAATTAATGGAGATTAATTGAATTGAGTCATTAGTTTAAAGGAGTTTAAACTAATGTAAATATTTCAATATTCTAGAAATCACAAGACTTGTGAGCCTATATCCAATGAATGGTAGAATCTAATGGGTTACATACAAAAGCCAATTGAAAAACCTATTTGATGAGGGAAATTTTCTAAGAGTTAGAAAATTCCACCTTGATTGATTTTATGGTGGGAAACGGTTGACTAATTTTGGTCATGTTGGCTTGATCAATTTAATTGTTAAATTGATCTAAATAATTTAAGGAGTTAAATTAGACCAATTAACATAAAAGTTAATTTAATTGGTGCACAACTATCAATTGATCAAGTTAACTTAAGGAGTTAAGTTGACATATTCTAGCTTAAAGAGTTAAGCTAACTAACTTAAAGAATTAAGTCAAGACCAATTAATTAAATTAAAGGGTTAATTTTATTAAAGTGAAGAATTATTTTGGAAGGAAAATTCAAATGAAAGAATTCATTTGGAGTGCGTTTGAATTCTTTTGGATGATATTTCATGAGAAAATATTCACATTCCGAATGAAATTCAAATGCAAGTGAAATGTGAATTTCACATGCAACTTGCTTGCTTAGGTGGCACCCATGGGATGTGCGATGTCAACTTGCATCGCACCTTCCCTCCCTCTATATAAAGATATAGTGGCCGGCCACTTGAGGGCTAGTTTGCAAAAATCTAATCTATTGTTAGATTCCATTTTTACCTCTAATTTTGTATGATTCTCTCATGTTTGATGCTGTACGTTTTCTTCACCTCTCTTTCCTAAATTTGGCCTTTATCCTCTCTTTTCTTTCCTTGATTTTTTAGTTGATCTAGGAGCAATTTGGATTTCTATTGGTGTTTGGATCACGTGGGTTTATATGAAAAGTGAGGCAAAATATATCAAGAGTTGCATGAGATGCAATTAGCAAAAGTTGCTTACCCTTCAATTGCTCATTGTTGGCACTCGATCATGAGGGTTCATTGGCAAGTTATTGGGGTCTTGATTCTCACTAGGAAATGTGATTTCCTAAATTATTCTTGGGGGTGAAGGATTTGATAAAATAGTGGGAGAAAAACATGCTTGAAAGACCACGAACATGTTTCAATATCGAACTCAATCACATGTTAATTCTCTTTTTTTACCTCATGTAGATTTTCGAAATCTTCTACAAACAAATGGCTAAAAATCCATTCTCAAGCATTTTGGAAATCAATAAACTCACCGAGCCTAATTTCCAACATTGGTTGGGAAACCTTAAGATAATTCTTGACTCTGATAAAAAGGACATATGTTCTTGATCAAAGTCCATCGGACACTTTAGGTGATAATGCAACCAATGAGATTTGCAAAGTGTTCACAAAATTTGTGGATGATGATCTACAAGTTATATGCCTCATGTTGGCATCTATGACTTATGAGCTCCAAAAGACTCATGAGCAAATAAAACATGCTTCTAAGATCTACATGTACCTACAAGAGATGTATGGTGTTCAAACAAGGCACGGAAGGTTCGCTTTATCTAAGGAGCTCTTTAGGATAAGGATGAGTAAAAGGGTTAGTGTCCGTGATCATAGGCTTAAGATGATTGGACTTATCAAAAAGCCTAGACAACTTGATGTGATCATGGAAAATGACCTTTACATAGAATTGATCCTTTAATCGTTGCCACCCTCATTTGCACAATTTGTTGTGAACTTTAAAATGTCTAAGCAAATAATTACAATCAATGAATTAGTGAACATGTTAGTTATTGCAAAGGCAATGATGACAAAAGGAAAAGCTCTTATGATGGCATCCTCTTCCAAGTCAAAGGGTTTTAGGGGCCCTAGAAAGGGAAGTAAGAGAAAGAAGAGTTCTTCCTTGAAAGGGAAACAACTCGAGAAGAGTTTTAGGAGAGTTAAGAAAAAGTCTAAAATTGATGCAAATTGTTTCCATTGTGGTGAAAAGGGTTACTGGAAAAGTAATTGCAAAGTTTACCTAGCTATTCTTGAGAAAGGTATATTTTTCTTTGAGGTTTATTTGACGACTAATTCTTTATCATAGGTATTTGATACCACATGTGGTTCTTATCTTTGTAATTCCTTACAGGAGATGAAAAGAAGAAAGGGTCTACATGAAAGGGATATGATCCTCCACCTTGGAAATGAAGCAAGAGTTACGGCCAAAGTCTAAGGCATAGTAACACTAGACTTAGAAAACTCGTGTAGTGTTCTTGATCCAATTTACTATGTACCTAATCTTGTTAATAATATTGTTTCAATTCCTATTTTAGATAATAAAGGATTTGATTTTTCAATATCAAGTGGAAAGTTAAAAGCTCTCAAAGCACTAAAAGTTGGTGGCAATGAGGACCTTCCCACTTGTGAATTTTGTTTAAAGGAAAAAATAACCAAAGCTCCATTTGTAGGACAAACAAAGAAATCCACAAGTTTTTTGGATTTGATATATACAGATGCTTATGGACTACTAAAAGTTAGTGGGAGAGGTGGCTATTCTTATTTCATCACTTTCATCGATGACCATAGTTAGTATGGACATGTGCATGTTATGAAGTACAAGTAGAGGCCTTTGAAAAGTTCAAAGAGTATAAAAATAAATTAGGAAAGCATAAAAGACTTAGTATTAAAGCCCTTCAATCAAATCAAGGAGGAGAATACTAAAGTGTTGAGTTCTTAGATTATCTTAAAGAGAATAGAATTTTCCTTGAATGGACTCCACCCGACACACCCCAACTTAATGAAGTAGCCGAGAGGAGAAACCATACTTTGTTAGACATAGTATGTTTCATGATGAGTTTTTCTAATGTACTCATATCCTTTTGAAGATACACCTTAGAAATGGCTGCGAGGTTGCTAAATATAGTGCCTTTAAAGTTAGTGCCAAAAACACCATATGAGATATGGCATGGCAAAGCATCCTCTTACTACTATCTAAAGGTTTAGGGATCTCCTGCCCATGTGAGATGTATAATAGGGGATAAATTGGATAGTAGATCCACTTTGTGTAAGTTTGTGAGATACCTAAGAGAGTCTATGGGGTATTACTTCTATGATCCCTTAGAACGAAAGGTGTTTATCTTGAGGAACACCCACATTTTGGGAAAGGAATTTCTATTGGATACAAAGAGCGTTGTCATTGAGCTTTATGAAGTTCAAGATAATTAAGAAATCCCACAAGTAGTGGAAATAATAGAATTGCAAAAACATAGTACACAACCTCTAAGAAGGTCGGATCGGATCAAGAAGCAACCTGAAAGATTCAGATTCCTTCATGAAGTGAGTTAATTAGATGAGGATCCAAAGATCTATGAGGAAGCTATGCCGGACATAGATTTGGGACATTAGCTTGGTGCCATGAGATCTAAAATGGACTCTATATACTCAAATAAAGTATGGACTTTGGTAGATCCACTAAAAGAAATAGTTCTTGTTGGTTGCAAATGGATCTATAAGTAAAAGCTTAGGGTAGATGGAGAAGTAGTGACTTTTAATGTGCGACTAGTGGCAAAAGGTTACACTCAAAGATCTAGTATTGATTTTAGGAAAACCTTTTCATCGATCACTATGCCTAAGTCTATTCAGATCTTACTAGCCATAGCTGCATATTATGACTATGAGATATGAAAAATAGATGTGAAAACTATTTTCCTCAATAGTGACATTGAAAAAGAAATTTATATGGAGCAACCATAAGGTTTGACATCTAAGGGGAGTGTGCAAAAGGTTTGCAAGCTTCTTTTGTACACTTCAAAGGTCCATTTATGGACTCAAACATTCCAAAGTTAGAACGTACATTTTGACAAAACAATCAAATCATTTAGCTTTACGAAAAATATGTATGAGTGGTGTGCGTGCAAGAAGGCTATTGGGAGTTCAGTATAGTTTATTGTGCTTTATGTCATTGACATCCTTCTCATTGAAATGAGGGAGGAATGTTAGAGTGAAATAAAGTATGTTTATCTACGCAATTCTTTATAAAAGATTTGGGAGAAGTATCCTATGTATTGGGAATACGTATATATAGAGATAGATCGAGAAGGATGCTGGGGCTTTTCCAAACCCCATACATTAACAATATACTAAAGATATTTAGTATGGAAGAATCCACAAGAGGGTTTTTTCCTATGAGACACGACATTTGTCTATCCAAGTTTATGGCCCCCAAGACAGAGAAGGAGAAACAAAGATTGTCCCAAATACCCTATACCTTGGCAATAGGTAGCATAATGTATGCAGTTTAATGTACCAGATCGGATGTGGCATACTTGCTAAGTGTTACAAATAGGTTATAATCCAATCCTGTTGAGAGTCACTGGATGGTTGTAAAAATGATCCTTAAGTACTTAAGAAGAACTAACGACTTATTTTTATTGTTCGGCAATAGAGATTTAAAACTTGAAGGGTTTTTAGATTCTAGTTTCCAATCCAATGTAGATGACCTGATATCCACTTCTGGATTCATATTTTACCTCAATGATGGCATGATAAGTTGAAAACGTTCCAAATACGATACCAAAACTGACTCGACTGTAGAGGCAGAATATATTGTAACTTCGGAAGCTGCAAAGAAAAGTGTTCTGATGAAAAACTTCATTCAAGAGTTTAATATAGTACCTAGCATTGCTGAGCTAATTAATGTCTTCTATGACAACTATGAGGCGGTGGCATAAACTAACAAGATAAGATCTCATCAGCAATCCAAGCAGATATTGAGGCGATATCATTTGATCTTAGAGATCAGTAATAGAGGCAACATTTGAGTAGAGAGAGTTGCCTTGGAAGAGAACATAATAGATCCACTAACAAAACCCCTATCGCAAAAGGCCTTTGAAGGACATCTTGAGAAGGTGGATCTTAAGGCCATGGGGCATTAGCTTTAGGGAAAGTGGGAGATTGTTGGAATAGTTCCTTGCAAGCTAATGAGATTGGCCTTGTATAAACTATTACTTTGTAAAGCAATCTTGATTGAATGATATTCTCTACATGGCTACCTTCATCTTATGCTTTATTATATTTCACTTGCATTTGGATGAAGCCCTTAGTTCACTTTAAATTACAGGACTTGGTTTGGTGACCATGGAGCAGTCATGATCTTAAAGTTTCCAAGTCATAGGATCTTATAAGATGAGACATCTAAAATTTGGATAGACTTGTACTAACAATGTATAAATTCAAGAGTTGGAGATTACTTTGTTCCATGAGCAATTGTATGAGATATGGGTGCATGTTAGTGGGTACTTATTGGAGAAAAAGGTAATGAAGACCCACCAGAGAATCTACTAGATTGCCGAAGTGGCAAGTTTTCCTACCTATGCTAGTGTATATTATTAGTTCTCTGACTTAAGGATCCATGGTAACCTTGTGTCCGGTCTTCATGCTTTGACTCATCTTTGACCACTTAGCGAGTTTTTTAGGATGAGATTGGGTATGGTTACTTGGCATGGAGGTTTATGAGATGCTAGATAAAATCTGACTCCTCACTATTATGAAGGGTGAGTACATGTCCTATGAATTCTATAATGATCGATTCTAAGAAATCCTTGCGCAAGATGGTGTGATAATTTGGAAAGGAGTTTTTCAAAGGTGAAGTCACATAAATAGATTCAAACATTGAGAATAGAGACATAGTATTGAGGCCTATGGGGAGTTGACAAATATCTTGCTCTAGGCCTCTTTCAGAAGATAAGAAATGAAAAGACCGTATTTACATGGCATGTGTAGAGCGATGATGCTTCTCTAGAATATTTATTTCATCCAATTAGTTGGGCTCTATGGGCTTGAGGTTGGACATCGACCATAGATATTGGGTACTCTCCGATTCATGAGATTAATTAAATTGAGTCGGCTAGTTTAAAAGGAATTTTAAACTAGAATGAATATAAGATATTCAAAAGTCACAAGGTATTGTGAGCTCATGTCCAATGAATGATAGAACTTATTGGGTCATACACAAAATCTAATTAGCTTTATAATTGATGAAGAGAATTTTCTAAGTAGTTAGAAAAAGGATCTAACTATCTTAATAGACCGAATTTTGGTGCCAAGTTGAAGGTCAATTATAGCTTGTTGATTTAACTATTAAATTGATCAACCAATAAAGAGTTAAATTCAACCAATAATTAAGGAGTTAATTATTTGATGCCAACATGACCATTAATAGGTTAAGTTGACTTAAAGAGGTAAGTCAACAATTAAGCTTAAAGAGTTAAGCTAGTTTAACTTAAAGAGTTAAGTTAAATTATAATTAATTAAATTAAAGAGTTTAATTTGATTAATTAGGATGAATGCAATTTTGGAGGGAAGACTTAAGTAAGATTTGAGATGGCATCTTAGTTAATTTGAAATGAGATTCCAAATGTAATTAAGATGCAAATGAAATTCAAATAATAATTTGGATTCTCCTTTGCCACCTAAGCATAATTGGCCACCCCCTCTCATGGAATATGTGATGCTAAGTCGAAGTGGAGCTAGTAGTACATCTCTACGAGCTTACAGTGTTTGCTAGAATTAGGATCTCTGATGACATAAATTTTTATTTGGGTATAGACAGTGTCTTTTTAATTTGCATGATATTAACCACATTTTTATCCCTATTTTTATTTTAGTGGGTTGATCTAGTATGAGAAGTTAACGCTCCTAATTAAGACTCCAAACAACCCCTATTGGTGGTGGATTAAAATCAAGCTACCCTCGTCATTCAGTCAGTGGTCCAGAGGGCTTAAAGATTGTATGAATTGGAGTTAATGTGTAATCTAACCATACTAAGTTCATCTAATCATCTTTTAGACATGATGCTTTTGTACCTTTGCTGCCCCACTTTCATTCCTGGGGTTTCCATGGCTACTCTCTTATAGCGAACACAGAGAAAATGCACAACGTCTTGTTGCCGATCTCCTAACCTCATATGCAGATGCTAGCCTGATTATAAAATCCTCATACCTAGCCTTTTTGTAACCTAATAGCTAATTCCTTTAAGATAGATCTATATATAGATATAGTGTAGGAGTTTACTAGAGAGAGAAAGTGGTGTGCAAAAAGTGTGAAGAATTAAATTCTTCATTTTTCTCTCCAAAATTAACCTCTTGTGCAAGCTAGCATTTCATAAGTTAAAGGCTTAGTTTTTTCTTCCTCCTCCAACCAATTTTGACCTCCACCATTCCCAATTTTCTAGTTCTATTCCAACTTATGAGTTGGAGAATTAAGGAAGTCTCATTGATCTGTGGACTATTTCAATAGAGGCAAGATATGTGCCTTGCTCTGTTTCTGAAGAGCTCTTTACGTGAGGTTTGACTTTACTAATTTCTCCAGGACAATCTAGATGGCCAATTAATTTAAATTTTTTACTAGAGATTCAAAAAGGTGTTGGATATCTTTAGTAATTTTTTCACAATTTGTTAAGGCTATATGGTAGGGCGATCATTCTAATACTTTTGCTATGCCGCAACCAAACAAAATCTAGAACTAGTGAAGGGTTCACTTATTTCATTCCAAATTCACTTATCAAGATAATTCTATATCTAAATCTAAATCCAAGGTATGATTAGATTCTTTTAATACTTATAGGCACTAGTTATTTTATGTTTTGTGATTTTGATTATATATTCTAGTGCCTATCTTGCTTTCACTTGAAACTTTTCTCAGGTTGCTTCCTTTTAGAGGAAAAATGCTTCTTCCTCTTACCCCTCTTTCTAGGGCCCCTAGGACCCTTCTACTTGGAGGAGAATGCTATCATAAGAGGTTTTTTGTTTCTCATTATCACCTCTATGGTCACTAACATGTTCACCAATTCGTTGATCATAATTATTTGCTTGGACATATTAAAGTTCACAGCAAATTGGTCAAGTGAGGGTGGCAAAAATTAAAGGATCAAATCCACATAAAGGTCATTATTCATGATCATGTCAAGTTGTCAAAGCTTTTTGATAAGTCCAATCATCTTTAGCCTATGATCATGGACACTAGCATCTTCACCATCTTTATCCCGAAGAACTCTTTAGACTAAGTGAACTTTTCGTGTCTTGTTTGAACACCATACAACTCTTGTAGGTGCATGTGATCTCAAAAGTATGTTTCATGTGCTCATAAGTTTTTTGGAGCTCATTAGTCATGGATGCTAACATGAGGCATCCAACTTGTAGATCATCATCCACAAATTTTATGAATAATTCACAAATCTCATTGGTTGCATCATCACCTAAAGTATCTGGTGGACTTTGATCAAGAACATATGTCCTTTTATTGAAGTCAATAATTATCTTAAGGTTTCTCAACCAATCTTAGAAGCTAGGCTTGGTGGGTTTATTAGTTTTCAAAATGATAATGAGTGGATTTTTAGACATTTATTTGTTGAAGATTTCAAAAATTTATATGAGGCAAAAAAAGAGAGTTAGCATGTGATTGGGTTTAATATTAAAACATATTCATAGTCTTTCAAGCATGTCTTTCTCCCACTATTTTATCAAATCCTTCACCCCCAAGAAAAATTCGAGAAATCACATTTTCTAGTGAGAATCAAGACCCTAATGACTTGCCAATGGACCCTTGTGATCGAGTGCCATTCACAAGCAATTGAAGGGTAAGCAACTTTTGCTAATTGCATCTCATGCAACTCTTGATATATTTTACCTCACTTTTTATATAGACCCACATGACCATGCGCTATCTATACTACTAAATGTTAAGTCAAACTCACCAATCAAACTTTGTCTCAAGAAGGTTTCATGACATCCCCCGTGATCGAGTGTCAATACATGAGGGTTCCCAAGTCAAAGGTGTATCTCATGCTAAGTGTATGCTCATAGCTTTTCTCCTAAATGTGAACCCCATAACTGAGTACCATCACATAAAATTAGTAGCAACTTCATGGCATACACTATTGGTGGAAGGCTTAGATTAATTAAAACTCTTATTTGTATCTATTTTAACTTAATGTTGAAAATGCTTAAATATTCTAAGTAAAGGTTTTTGCTTGCAAAAATTTCATCATTTTCTCTTCTTATTTAGGTTCTCTATATCCTAATCATGCATATCATATGTTAATAGGATATGAAAAGTATAAATAAGTACATAGCCTAGCATGCTCCTATGGTGGGATGACCATGAGTTTAACTAAGTAATGCTTTAAAGCTACAGGTGCATAACTTTGGTTGATTTTAAGTGGGTGGAATTAAACTAAACTATTACATAAGTATATCCTATACATTCATGGGTCTTTAAATGGCCTCCATGCATCCACTGGACTCCTTAATCCATGCAACATTTACATGAAATGAAAATCCTCACACCTAGTAGTTCTATTCTCATAACTTTTACAAGATAGAATAAGAGGCATGCAAGCCCCTATTTAATGCAACCCATTTTAATAACTTTGTAACAAATAAAATCAATATAAAAGGCTCATAATCATTCTCATTCATTCATTATTCATTCAACTATTAAATAAACAATAAATAAATATAGAATTGATAATTAATTCCATCAATTAAGTGCTTATCTCGTAAACAAATAATTGAACCAAGCATAACACTTATGCCATTAATTGGATATCATCATTAACCAATTTTCAAAAGCATTCAAATATGTCAAACATAATTTTATAGCATAGCACAACACTTATGCAACCAAAGCGTGTAGTGCAAAAATGTGTTGAGCATTAAAGGAGTTGAGAAAACAACTCAAACTTCACCATTTAAACCCAAAATCGAACTACCAGGCAGCCCTTGGCATATAGTTGGGCAGCCTATGTGCACAGCAGGGCATGTTGCCTGGCCAATGCCCAGGGAGTTGTGGCAACCCCTCCTTTTGGTGTTCAAAGTTTGCCAAGTATGTTCTCTACTCAACGTTTATGCACCAATATTTTTAGCACATGTTCTCAACATCATAACACACATTTCAAATCAATTTTCAAATTTAAAACACCTTTTATAATTAGAAATAAAAGTGCTCAAACATGCTTTCAAAAATAGGAAAAAGTAAGAATCAAAATTTTCAAGTAATCTCCAACATAATTCCAATCAAATTAGATCCAAAATAGACCAAAACTATTTTAGTCATAAGCCAACATGCTATATCAACATATAACATCAATTAATGCCAAAACACTTTTCAACATTAATCACTATGAATTAAAACATACTAACTACATGAATTAACACTTTAATCACATAATAGCATGTTTTTAATTCATCAATCAAGGAGCCACATACAAATCAATCAAATTTCCAAATCCATCAATTGAATCAAGAATATGGTGATAAAGATCAATCCATCACATGAATCAATAAACCAAGCAAAATCCAAATTTATGCACGATTTAGGTTTTGATACCACTTGAAAGTAAGATAGGCATTGGGATCTATAATCAAAACTTCAAAACATAAAATAAATAGTGCCTACAAGCATTATAGGGATCTAAGCTTGCCTTGGATTTAGATTTAGATAGATGATTACCTTGATAAGCAATTTCAGAAAGAAACAAGTGAACACTTCACTGGTTCTAGATTCTATTTGCTTGCGGCATAGCAAACATATTACGACGATCGCCCTACCAAATCACCTTAAACAATTCTAAAAAAATTACAAATGATAGCTAACACAGTCTATAATCTCCAATAAAAAATACAAATCTATTGGCTATCTGCATAGTCCTAGAAAAAATATAAAACTTGGACCTCGCATACAGAGCTCTCCAAAAACAGAGCAAGCCACACGTCTTGCCTCTGTTAAAATAGTCCACACACCAATGAGACTTCCTTAATTCCTTTATTCAAAATTTGAAATAGAACTAGAGAATTGGTAATGGAGAAGGTAAAAAATTGGTAGGAGGAGGAAGAAAAAGCTAAGCTTTCAACTCATGAAAAGCTAGCTTGCATAAGGGGTTGTTTTGGTGGGAAAAATGAAGAATCTAATTCGCCACACCTTTGGCACACCTTTTTCTCTCTTTGGCCGTGTACCTCACTGTATCTATATATAAATGTGAATATGTGTGATACCAAGTTAGCATCACACATTCCATGAGGGGGCAGGGGTGGGGTAGCCAAGATTGCTTAAGTGGTAAAGAGAATCTAGATTTCATTTACATCTTAATTACATTTGAAATCCCATTTCAAATTAATTAAAATGCCATCAAAAATATCATTTGAGTCTTCCCACTAAAAATGCATTCCTCCTAATTAATCAAATTAAACTCTTTAATTTAATTAATTATGCTATGACTTAACTCTTTAAGTCAAACTAGCTTAACTATTTAAGCTTAATTGTTAACTTAACTCTTTAGGTTAACTTGACCAATTGATGGTCATGTTGGCACCAAATAATTAACCCTTAATTATTGATCTAATTTAACTCTTAATATAGTTGATACGTTTGACACTTAAATAAATCAGGCCAAAATTGACCTTCAAACTTAGCACCAAAATTCAGTTCATTAGCATAGAGAGATCCCTTTTTTTAACTCCTTAAAAAATTCTCTCCTTCAATTAAGAAGCTAATTGAATTTTATGTGTGACCTAATAGGTTTTACCAACCATTAGACATGGACTCACAACATCTTGTGATTTTTGAATATCTCATATTTATTCTAGTTTAAAACTCCTTTTAAACTGGTCGACTCAATTCAATTAATCTCATTAATCAAAGAGTAGCTAATCTTTATGGTTGATGTCGAACCGCAAGCCCATAGAGCCCAACTAATTGGTAGAAATGAATATTTTGGAGAACCATCATCGCTCTACGCGTACCATGCAAATATAATTTTTCCATCTTCTATCTCTCGAAAGAGGCCTAAGGTAAGATATTAGTTGGCTCCTTATTAGCGTCGATACTATGTCTCTATTTTCTCAATATTCAAATGGATTTGTGTGACCTTACATTTGGAAAACTCCTTTTCCAAATTATCACACCATCTTGCGCACGAATTTCTTGAAATCGATCATTATAGAACACATAGGAGATGTACTCGCCCTGCACAATAGTGAAGAGTTGGATTACATCTCACAAACCTCCATGCCAAGTAGCTCATATCCAATGTCAACCTGAAAGACCCACTAAGTGGTCAAGGATAAGTCAAAGCATGAGAGCCAGATACAAGGATACCAAGAATCCTCAAGTCAGAGGACTAATAATATGCAATAGCATAAGTTGAAGAAGGAGCCATTATCGACTTGCCACTTTGACAATCTAGTGGATTCTACGGTGGATTTTTAGTGCCTTGTTCTCTAATAAGCACCTACTAACATGCATCAATAACTCATACAGCTTCTCATGAAATGGTGCAATCTCCAACCCTTAGATTTATGCATTATTAGTGCAAGTCTATCCAAATTTTAGATGCCCTATCTCATAAGATCCTATGACTTGTAAGTTTTAAGATCACAATCGAGTGGGATTTATTCCACGATCACCAAACCAAGTCCCACAGTCTAAGATGATCTAAGGGCTTCATCTAAATACAAGCGAAGTATAATAAATCATAAGATGAAAGTGGCCATGGTGAGAATATTATTGAATCAAGATTGTTTTCCAAGGTAATATTTGTATAAGGCCAATCTCATTGGCTTGCAGGGTACTATTCTAATCTGGTGATCATGGATAAGTCTTACGTAGTCATGATCTTAAAATTTCAAGTCATAGGATCTTATGGGATAGGGCATCTAAGATCCTGATAGACTTGCACAAATGATGCATAAATCCAAGGGTTGGAGATTGCTCCATTCCATGAGCAATTGTATGAGATACATGTGCATGTTAGTGGCTGCTTGTTAAAAAATAAGGTACTAAAGACCCACCAAAGAATCCACTGAATAGCTATAGTGGCTGGTTCTTCTGCTTATGCTAGTGCATATTATTAGTTCTTTGACTTGAGAGTCTATGGTAACCTTGTATCCGCTCTTCATGCTTTAACTCTTCTTTGACCACCTACCTAGTAGGTCTTTTGGGTTGAGATTGGGTATTAGTTACCTGGCATGAAGGTGTGTGAGATCTAAGATGAAATCTAACTCCTTGTCTTTATATCAACGAATGCATCTCATATGTGTTCTATAATGATCAATTCCAAGAAATTCTTGTGCAAGGTGATGTGACAATTTGGGAAAGCATTTCCAAAGATAAGGTAACAAAAGGAATCAAACGTCATGAATAGAAACATAGTATTGAGGCTATTAGGGAGTAAACAAATATCTTGTCCTACGCTTCTTTCGGCAGATAAGAGACGAAAAGGCCGTATTTGCATAGTACACGTAATGGCTAGAATGGTTCTTTAGGAGCATTTATTTCGGTTAATTAGTTGGGCTCCAAGGGCTTGAGGTTGGACATCAACCATGGAGATTGTGTACTCTTCAATTAATGTGATTAATTGAATTGAGTCGCTTAGTTTAAAGGAGTTTAAACTAAAATGAATATTTGATATTCCAAAAGTCACAAGGAGTTTTGAGCTTATGTCCAATGAATGGTAGAACCTAGTGGGTCATACAAAAAAGCCAATGACATGGTCTATTCAAGGAAGAAGGATTTTCTAAGAGTTAGAAAATTCATGACCGGTTTTTGGATGAGGCAAAATTGTTGTCATTTTAGCTTGATCAATTTAAATGTTAAATTGGTCAAATTAATTTAAGAGTTAAATTAAGATAAATTAATTAAAGATTAATAATTTGATGTCACATTACTATCAATTGTTCAAAATTAATTGAAGGTTTGAGTTAATTTTGGCTTGCTTAAATTGTTAAGCGCTTTGACTTAAAAGCTAAGTCAAATGATTATTAATTAAATTAAAGTGTTTGATTTAATTAAATTGGAGAGATAATGCTTGGGAGAATTTTTAAATTAAATCACAAGTTAGTGGCCACCTAAGAAAAGGACACTTGTCATCACATCCTTGTGGGAGGTTTGTGACCACTCCTATATATGGACATGGTAGAGTGGCCAGCCAAAGGGATGTGAGGTATGCACATCTTTTGTGATTTTCCCTCAACAATATTGTGTAGTGGGAGCTAAGTCGTTACCCTCCCTTCACTTTCTCCTTCTCCCTAATCCTTCCACCTCAATATTCCCAGCCTACCTCCCCTCATTCTCTGTAGATTTTACAGCCTTTCAGTATAGAATAGACCATAGATTTGGTGTGTGGACGTTCGCATTAGAGGCAATCTATTTTGGTTGCTTTTGCTCTTGACTAGGGCAGTTTCGGGCAGCTGGATTTTGCTTCTTCTGGGAGTACCTCTAGTGTTCTGATCGACTTGAAATTTGGACGGAATAATACTCAAAGGGTTTAGGAGTTACATTAAAAATTTCAGCCCAAACAGAGAATTCTATCTAAGGGAAAATTAGTGGTGATCCTGCTGCGCTAATGAAGAGCCCGTTGGATGGTTGGAAAGAGTTTGACTCTTGCTCTTTGAATTTTCTGCTTTCATTCAAGTAGTTTTCTCTTTTAAATATGAATCCTATGCATGTATAGATCCTTTTGGTGTTGTGTGGGCTAGTTTAGTTAGTCGTTTTTGAAAATATTTGGGTCCTAGTGCCACACAAACCTTCACATGGTATGTGTAAAGCTAGAATGGTTCATCAAAAGCGTCATTCAGCCAATTTTTGGGCTTCATGGGCTTGAGGTTGGACATCGACCATGGAGATTGGGTACTCTTCAATTAATAAAGAATAACTGAATTGAGTCGGTTAGTTTAAAAGAGTTTAAAGTAACATGAATATATGTGATATTCTAAAGTCACAAAGATTGTGAACCCTTGTCGAATGAGTGGTAGATAATAATGGGTCATGCAAAAAAGCCAATCAGCAATCCTAAATATTGAGAGGAATTTTCTAAGTGTTAGAAGAATTTCAAGATGGCCAAAAATGGAGGGAATTGGTTGACAAATTTTTTAGTCATCTCAACTTGATTAATTTAATTGTTAAATTGATTTAATTAAGTTAAGGAGTTAAATCAAGGTCAATTAAATTAAGTGTTAATTTAATTTGGTGCCATATGACTATCAATTGATCAAGTTAACTTAAAGAGTTAAGTTAACAAAAACTAGATTAAAGAGTTACGTTAGTTGACGTAGAGGTTAACTTAAAGTTTAATTAAATTAAAGTGTTTAATTTAATTAAAATGAAGAATTTATTTTGGAGAGAGAATTCAAATGAAATGCTCAATTGGAGTGGAATTAGAACTTATTTGGTGGATATTTCATAAGACGAAATGTAGATTATAAATGAAATTCAATTTCATACTAATTAACATGCAACTTGCAAGATGCTTACAAGTTGGCATGCTTAGGTGGTGCCTCCACCTTGAGGAAGGTGTGATGCCACCTTAGCATCACACCATCCTCCCTCTATATATAGATATAGGGTGGCAAACTAAGATTAATTTACATGTTTTGTTTATCGAAAAGGTAGAACCAAAATTCCTTCCAAAAATGATCTTCTCACAAGTTGAGGTTTTACTCTCCTCTTCACCTCCCTCAAAATTTTTGGCCTTTAACCAATCTCTCTTTCTTCTTATTTTTTCTAGCTGAATTAAGAAGAAAAGAATTTTCCATTGGTGTGTGGACTTTGGCATTAGAGGCAAGATGCATTTCGGATTGCTTGCTTTAGTGATACTCTATTCCAGCAGTAACTTTTTGGATTGTGTTTGAGGTCTTGCCAAAGGAGTTTGGTACATTCTCCATTGATTTGGTGAAATTTTGCTGCAGAGATGGCTTGAATCTAAGGTGATTTGCCTAATCAAAAGTTGATCACACCTTACTACGCTAGTAGTACTTTGCTTTTGGGAAAATGAAGCATAACTTCAAGTTTTGGTTGGATTTTTCTTGAGAGGTAACAATTTGACCTTAATCCATTATATAGGCATAATTTAGATCCTTGACTAGGTGAAATCTAAGTTACATTTTAGTTTTTAAATGTTTTAAATTGGATCCTTAGCATTATACCTCTTTCACAAACATCTGTACGAATTACATATAAAGCCCTTGTGGTTCACTCTGTTTATCCCACAAAAGGAGCATTGGTCATTTTTCCCTTTAAACAAGCCTTGCAAGTGGAAAGATCCTCCATGACACTAACATTTGGTGCTTTGAGGACTTCTAACTTGCTCATCCTATTTTTTGAAATAAGTCAAAGTCTTGCATGCCATAGGATGGCATCTTCTTGGTTCTTAGTTATCTAATTTTCTTTTACTTTGTTGAATGTGCATCATTGATGGTTGAGAATCCAACATGTACAATCATTTGTTAAGTGTGCCCTAAGCAATTAAAGAACTAATTCTTTAACACATTTAATTTCCCCTTGATACAGAAAGATCAAATCCTTCTCTATCTAAAATGGGAATTGAAATAATGTTCTTAACATGATATGGTACATAATAACAAAGGTCCAATACAAGTATGGAGTTCTCTAAGTTTAACTTATTATATGCCTTTAGCTTTAGCTGCAACTCTTACTTATTTGCTAAGCTAGTTGGATCATATCCCTATCATTTAGTTTTATTATTCTTTCTATTCTTTGTAACAAATTACAAAGATAAGAACTACATGTGAGATCATATATCTATGAGGAAGAATTTATCCTTAATAATGCATTTCAATAAAGTACATACTTTTCTCAAAGATCACTATGTATTCCTTGCAATACCATTTCCAATGTTCTTTCTTGCCAAAGTAGAAACAAGTAATATTGACTATATTCTCTATAATCTTCTTGACCTCACCAGATGCCGTTAATGGTTCTTTCCCTTGGAGGAAGAACTTTTTTTCCTTTTACCTCATTTTCTAGCACCCCTTAAACTTAGAGAAGAAAGCAAGCATTAATGGTATGCCTTTGTCATAGTAATCTCTATCCAGACTAACACTTTGATTAATAAAACTTAGCGAGGATGTGAGGATCAAATCCTTATGGAGATCATTGTTCATCACTATATCCAAGTTGAAGAGCTTCTCTAATTTTAATCATCTTTAAACCATAGTTGATGATATATGACTTCGCATTCATTCTAGATTGAAAATCTCATTTGACAACATGAACATCCCATTCCTTGTTTGCTTTATAACTTTTGTAAGCTTTAATCAAGGTATTATTCATGTGTCCTTGTGGCTTTTGAAGTTTGTGGAGACCAACATAAAACTATGGGATAGGAAAATCCTTAACCTAATCTGTGAACATTTCACGTGTTTCTTGATCTACATTGATCCCCTTAGGATTAGGAGCACCGTGATATGAGCATATATTTGTTTCTTAAAATTTAGAATGATTTTGAGGTTTAGTCAATCATGGAAGTTAGGCTCAACTAGTTTATTAGTTTTCGAAATAATATTGAGTGGTTTCTTAGCCATTCTTGAGATTTCACAAATCATTAATGGTGAAAAAGAGAATATAAGCATATGATTAAATATTGATATTGAAAACATGTTCATGATTATTCAGCATGTTTTTCTCCTATTATTTTACAAATCTTTTACCCCCTAGAAGAATTTTGGAAGTCTCTTTTCCTTGTGAGAATCAAAGTCCTAAAGACTTGTAAATGGACCCCCATGAGGAGTGCATCCACAAACAATCCAACAGTAAGCAACTTTTGCTAATTGCATCTCTATGTAACTTTTGATATATTTTGTCTTACTTTTCATGTAGATTCCATGTCGAGGGACATCTACATTACTAAGTGTTAAGTTGGACCTACCAATCAAACTTTGATTTGAGAATACTTCAAGTTAACCACGTGACGTGAGTCATGCAAGTGAAGCATTAAATTAATGATGCATCATATGCTAAGTATATAATCATAGCTTTCTACCTAAAGTGTGACCCTTGTGATGAGTGCATCACACAAAAGATAGTAGCATCATTATGACATATACTATTAGTAGAAGGCATGGATTAATTAAAACTCCTTTTAATTTGTATCCATTTTTACTTAATATTTGAAAATACTTGACTTTCTAAGTGGAGGGATTTTGTTGCATGTTAAGATTTCATCAATTTTATCTTCTTATTGAAGTTTTCTATATCCTAACTGTGCATCTCATACATCAATAGAATATAAAAAAAATAAATAAGTAAATGCATCTAGCTTGCTACTAGGGTGGGATGACCATGAGTCTTAACCAAGTAGTGCACTTAGAGCCAAGGTGCACCACTCAGTTGATTTTAAGTAGGTTGATTAAATCTAACTATTACATAAATGTATCCCTATATATTCATAGGTCTTCATGCCTCCAATGGTCTTCCTTATTCCTTGTAATAATTACATGAGAAAGAAATCTTCACTCCTTGTGATTCTAGTTTTATAACATTTACAAGATAGAAATTAAGAGGCGTACAGGCGCCAATTTAATACAACCCTTTTCAACAATTTGATACAAATAAAATCAATATTAAAGGCTCATGATCATCCCTATTCATTCATCATCTATTTAACAATTAAATGAATAATAAATAAATTAAGAATTGACATTCTATTCTAACAATTAAATGTTTGTCTCATAAATAATTAATGAGAAGCAAAAATGATGAAGGTTGAAAATGTGAGAGGGAGAGGTAAAGAAAGTGTGAAGCCTTAACTCATGAGATAATCACAAAATTTGAGGGAAAAGGAGTCTAACTAATAGATCTAGATTTGCAAGATTTAAACTCATGTGGCTGGCCACTCTATATCCTTATATAGAGGGAGGAAAAGTGTGATGCTAGTTGGCATCACACCTCCCATGAGGTGCCACCGAAGCAAGCAAGTTGCGTGTAAAATCACATTTCACATGTATTTAAATTTCATTTAGAATATTCATTTCATCTCAAGAAATGTCATCCAAATAAATTCAAATTCACTCCAAATGAACTCTTTCATTTTAAATTTCCCTTCAAATTAATTCTTTAGATTAAATAAATTAACCCTTTAATTTAATTAATCAACCTTGACTTAACTCCTTAAGTCAATTAGCTTAACTTTTTAAGTTAAAAGGTACTAACTTAATTCCTTAAGTTAACTTGATCAATTAATAGTCATGTGGCTTAATTAAATTAACTCCTTAATTTACCTGATCTAATTTAATTTCTTAAATTATTTAGAACAATTTAATTTAAACTGATCAAGCTAAAGTGATTAAAAATTGATTCAACCATTTCACTCCAAAAATTGGTCATGATGGAATTTCTCTAACTTTTAGAAAATTCCCTTCATCAAGTAAGATTTCCAATTTCTTTTCATGTGTGGCACATTAGGTTCTACCATTTATTGAATATGGACTCACAACTCTTGTGACTTATAGAATATCAAAATATTCACATTATTTTAAACTCCTTTATACTAATGACCCAATTTAATTAATCTCCACTAATTGAAAAGTGCCCAATCTCCATGGTTAATGCCTAACCTCAAGCCCATGGAACCCCACTAATTTTCCAAATGAATATGCTCTTGGAGAATCATTCTAGCTTTATACTTGCCATGCAAATAAGGCTCTTCCATCTCATATCTTTCAAAAGAGGGTTAGGGCAAGATATTTGCTAGCTCTCAAAAGGCCTCAATACTATGCTTCTAATCCGAATGTTCAGTTTCAATTTATGACCCCATCTTTGAAAAACTCCTTTTTCAAATTGTCATATAGCCTTATGCAAGGAATTATTGGAATCGATCATTATAGAGTACATAGGAGGTACACTCACCCTTCACAATGATGAGAGTTGGATCCCATCTTGGATCTCACAAAACTCTATCTCAAAGTAGCTCTTACCCAAGCTCAACCTAAAAAACCCACTAAGTGGTGAAGAAAGAGTCAAAGTATGAGGCCTTAAATACAAGGTTATCATGAATCCCTATGTCGAAGGACTAATTATATGCACTCACGTAAGTCGAAGAACTTGCTACTACCAATTTGCCACTATAACTATCTAGTAGATACTTTAGGTGGATCTTCAGTGAACTTGTTTTCTAACAACCACCTATTAGCATGCACCTATGTCTCACATAGTTTGCTCAAGAAATGGAGTAATATCTAACCATTAAATTTATACATTGCTGGTATAAGTCTATCAAAATCGTAGATGCCCTGTCTCATATGATTCTATGACATGGAAGATTTAAGATCATCACCATATAAGACTTGTTTCATGATCACCACCTAGTGTATGAACAAATCTTGTAGTCTAGTATGATATAAAGGCTTCAACTAAATGCTAGTGAAGTTAAATAAGTATAACATGAAGATAGCCATTTATAATGAATATCATTCAATCAAGATTGTATTACAAGTGAAATAGTTTACATGTCATTCTAATTAGCTGTGGGGTACTATTTCAATAGTCCAAGTGGAAAGGGTATCCTCGGTGGAGAATATAACAAATTAACCGACTAGACACCTATCGCTTAAGGTCTGTGAAGGACATATTGAGAAGATGGGCTTAAAAGCTATGGAGAATTGACTTTAGTATTTAAATAGTACCCTACAAGCTAAATAGATTGGTGTTGTAAACTATTTCACTTATGATATAATCTTGATTGAATGATATTCACTAATGGCAATCTTCATCTTATGTTCATATTTACTTCATGGGCATTTGGTTGAAGCCCTTAAATCACACAAGAATATGGGACTTTGTTGCGCACTAGGTGGTGATCATGAACCAAGTTTTATACGATCGTGATCTTAAATCTTCCAAGTCATAAGATCTTATGATGTATGGCATCTAAGATCTAGATAGACTTGCACTAATGATGTATAAATCTAAGTGTTGGATATTGCTCTGTTTCATGAGCAATACCATATGAGATATGGGTGCATGTTAATGGGTGTTGGTTAGAGGATAAGGTATTGAAGACTCGCCTAGAGAATCCATTAGATAGCCAAAGTGGCAAGTTAGTAGTAGCAAGTTTTCCAGCTTACATTAGTTCATATAATTAATCTTTTGACCTAAGGATCCATGGTAACCTTGTATTTAGGTTATCATGCTCTGACCCTTTCTTGACCACATAGCGGGTTGCTCAGGTGGTGATTAGGCATGAGGTACTTAGGCATGGAGGTTTATGAGATCTAAGATAGAATCTGACTCTTTATTAATGTGAAGGGTGAGTACATCTCCTTTGTATTCTTTACTAATCAATTCCAAGAAATTATTGTGCAAGGTAGTATAAAAATTTGGAAAAAGAGTTCTCCAAAGATGATATCATAAAAGGGAATCAAATATTAGGAATAAAAATATAGTATTAAGTCTATTAAAAAGTCGATAAATATCTTGCCCTATGTTTTTTTTGGGAGATAGAGGATGAAAGAACTATATTCACATCATACAGGTGGGGCTAAAATAGTTTTCCAAAAGAATTCATTTAAGCCGATTAGTTGGTCTTCATGGGTTTGAGGTTGGACATCAACCATGGAGATTAGGTACTCTTCAATTAATAAAGATTAATTGAGTTGAGTCAGTTAGTTTAAAGAAGTTTAAGCTAACATGAATATTTGATATTCTAAAGTCATAAAGAGTTGTGAGCCCATGTCCAAACAATGGTAGAACCTAATGGGTCACTCACAAAAGCCAATTGTATATCTTAGGCGATGAAAGGAAACTTTCAAAAGAGTAAGAAATGTTTCTTCGTGATTGATTTAGAGGTTGATCGATTGACACCAGTCATGGTCTTCTTAGATTTATTAGTTTAATTGTTAAATTGATCTAATTAATTTAAGGAGTTATATTTAAGGCCAATTAATTAATGAGTTAATTATTTGGTGCCACATGACTATCAATTGATCAAGTTAACTTAAACGGTTAAGTTAATAATTGTTAGCTTAAAGAGTTAAGCTAACTAACTTAAAGAGTTACGTTAAGGTAACTAATTAAATTAAAGAGGTTTAATAAAGTAAAAACTTAATTTTGGATGGAAAATACAAATGAAAGGTTCTTTGATGTAGTATTAAAATTTATTTGGATAACATTTCATGAGATGAAATGAAGATTCCGAATAAAATTCAAATTCACACAAAATTGACATGTCACTTGCTTACCAACTTGAAAGCAAGTGGGCGCCCACTTGAGGATAGTGTGTTGCCTAGTTGGCATTGCACCATCCTCCCTCTATAGATGTAGAGTGTGAGAGGGGTTGCTAGATACATTGCATGTGAAAGAATTAGATTCTTTAAATTTCTCTCCAATTCCAAGTGTTGCCTCATGTGTTGAAACTTCATTTCTTTTCTTCTCCTAACTCATCTTTGCATATTTTCCTCTTTATCTCCAGCTAATATTGAGGATAATTAGATATAGCATTGATGGATGGATCATAATGCTAAAGGCAAGACAATTGGACTACTAGCCTTTGGAGATCTCATTTCTAGTAGCAACTTGAAGGTAGTTAGGGGAAAGCTTCCTATGTTCTGATTGAGCTGATTTTTTAACATTAGATACATCAAGGTGTTGGGGAGTTCTTGGTAAATTTTTAGCTCAAACAAAAATTGTTTGGTTGGGAAAACGGGTCACTACTTTACTACACTGTTGGAAAGTAGATTTGAAGAGTTGAAGTGCTTCTTCTGACTTCCTTCGTTTTTGTGAAAAACAAAGCAATCCTTGAGATTTAGCCAATTGTTAGGCTCTATGGACTTGAGATTGGACAAAAATCATGGAGATTGGGTACTCTTTAATTAATAAAGATTAATTAAATTGAGTAGGTTAGTTTAGAGGAGTTTAAACTAACGTAAATATGCGATATTTTAAAGTCACAAAGGTTGTGACCTCATGTCCAATGAGAGGTAGAACTTAACGGGTCACACACAAAATCCAATCGGTAATCCTAAATATGGAGAAAAATCTTCTAAGTGTTAGAAGAATTCCAAGATGGCCAAAAATTAAGGGAATCGATTGACATAATTTTTAGTCATCTCGGCTTGATAAATTTAATTGTTAAATTGATCTAATTAATCTGAGCTAAATTAAGACCAATTAAATTAAGTGTTAAATTAATTTGGTGCCTCAAGACTATTAATTGATCAAGTTAATTTAAAGAGTTAAGTTAACAAGATCTTGCTTAAATGGTTAAGCTAGTTAACTTAGAGATTAAGTCAAAGTTTAATAATTAAAGTGTTTATTTTAATTAAAATGAAGAATTGATTTTGAAGAGAGAATTCAAATGAAATGTTCATTTGGTGCTGAGTTAGAATTTAATTAGGTAGACATTTCATGAGATGACATAGAATTCAAATTAAATTTAAATTCAACACAAATTAACATGCTACTTGCAAGATGCTTGCAAGTTAGCATGCTTAGATGTTGCCCACACCTTAAGGAAGGTGTAATGTCACATTTGTTTGAATAGTACTTCCCATGCCAATTAGATTAGTCTTGTAAACTATTTCATTGTAAGATAATGTTGATTGAATAATATTCATTATATGACCATCTTCATCTTATGCTCTTTATTTTCTTCACTTCCATTTGGATAAAGCCCATAGATCACACAAAACTACAGGACTTGGTCATGCACCGGGTGATGATCATGGAATAAGTCCTATACTTTTGTGATCTTAAATCTTTCAAGTCATTGAATCTTATAAGATAGGGCATCTAAGATTTAGATAAACTTGTATTGACAATACATTAACCCAAAGGTTGGATGTTGCTTCATTCCATGAGTAATCTCATATGAGATATGGATGCATGTTAGTGGGTACATATTAGAGAACAAGGCACTAAAATCTTGCTAGGAGAATCCACTAGATAGTTGACGTGGCATGCCAGTAGTGGCAAGTTCTCCTATTTATGCTAGTGCATATTATTAGTCATTTAACTTGAGGATCCATGGTAGCATTGTATTTGACCTTTATGCTTTAACTCTTTCTTGGTCATTTAGCATGCCCCTTGGGTAGGGATTGGGCATAAGCTACTAAACATGGAGGTTTGTGAGATCCAAGAAGGAATTTGACTCCTCGTTTTTGTGAAGGCCAAGTGGATCTCCTATGTGTTTTGTAATGATCAATTCCCAAAAATCCTTGCGCTAGATAGGGTGATAATTTGGAAACAGAGTTTTCCAAAGGTGAGGTCACACAATGGAATAGAATATTAAGAATAGAAACATAGTAATGAGGCTATTAGGGAGTTGACTAATATCTTGCCCTATGCCTCTTTCGACAGATAGGAGACAGAATGATTATATTTGCATAGTATGTTTAATGCTAGAATTGTTCTTCAAGAGCATTCATTTTGGCCAATTAGTTTGGCTCTATGGGCTTGAGGTTTGACATTGATCATAGAGATTAGGCACTCTTCAATTAATGAGATTAATTGAATTGAGTCGCTTAGTTTATAGGAGTTTAAACTAAAGTGAATATTTGATATTCCAAAAGTCTCAAGGACTTATGAGTCTATGTCCAATGAAGGGTAGAACCTAATGGGTCACACACAAAAGCCAATAAAATGGCCTATTGAAGAAAGGTGAATTTTCTAAGAGTTAGAAAATTCATGATCATTTCTAGAGGAAACAAAAATGTAGTCATTTTGACTTGATCAATTTAAATGTTAAATTGGTTAAATTAATTTAAGAGTTAAATTAAGATCAATTAATTAAAGATTAATTAATTAATGTCAAATGACTATCAATTGGTCAAAATTAATTTAACGGTTGAGCTAATTTTGACTAGCTTAAATCATTAAGCACTTTGACTTAAAAGTTAAGTCAAATTATTGTTAATTAAATTAAACACTCCTAAGTCAAATAATTGTTAATTAAATTAAAGTATTTAATTTAATTAAGTTGAACAGATAATTTGTTTGGAGAATTATTAAATGAAGAGTTCATTTAATAAGAATTATAATTTAATTGTAAGACATTTCATTAGATGAAATTTGTGCTTCAATTAATTCACTAATCACAAAGTTAGTAGCCACCTAAGCAAAGGACACTTGGCATCACATCCTTGTAGGAGGTGTGTGACCACTCCTATATATAGATATAGTGGAGTGGCCAGCCATGTGGTGTGTGAGGTGTGCACATTTTGTGTGATTTTCTCCTAACAATATTATGTAGTAGGAATTTAAGTTTTTAGCCTTCCATTACTCTCTCCTTCTCTCTCCTCCTTCCACCTCATTATTCCCTACTTTCCTCCCCTCATTCTCTATAAATTTTCCATCATTTATGTAGAGAATAGGCTATTGATTGGGTGTGTGGTGTTTGCATTAGATGTAATCTAGTTTGATTGCTTTTTGCTCTTGACTGTAGCTCTTTTTGATGGCAAGTTTTTCCTTCTACTGGGAGAACTTTTGGAGTTCTAATCAGCCTAAAACTTGAATTATCGAATCTTCAAAGGGCTGAGGAATTCTAGTAAAAATTTCAACGCAAACAAAGTAGTCTATCCAATGAAAAAAAGTGGTGATCCTACTATGCTGGTGAAGAGCCCATTTGACAGTTGGAAAGAGTTTGACTCTTGCTCTTCATTTTTTCCATCACGAAGGTATTTCCTTTTCCGAATCTGAATTTCATGCATTTTTTATCCTTGGGATGTTTGTGTGGACTAGTTGTTTCAGCTTTTTGTGAAAATATTTGAACCCTAGTACCCCACAAATCTGCAAGTGGTATTAGAGCCATATTCATGCATAGATTTGGATTTTTCTTGGCTTGGATGATTGGTTTTTGAGAACAACTAATCAAACTCACCATGTACTCGATCCATATGATTGGTTGGAGCATGTGCATGATCTTGCTTGTGGCTCTTTGATTGATGGATTGAATCATGTTGTTGTGTGCTTTAATTATTAAATCATATGATGGGCATATTTTGATTCAATTTTCTGATGTTAAATTTTGATTTGAAATTGATGAATGTTAAATTCTGATATAGCATGTTGTGAATGGCCTTAAGTTTTTTTGGTCATTTTTGGGTCCAATAATATTGGATATAATTAGAGATTTTTGAAGAATATAATTCTTTCCTGAACTTGTTTTTCAAGCATCTTTGGACACTTGATATTTTTGTTTTAAATGGTGTTTTAACCTGAAATCTTCATGTATATTGTGTGTCTTGATGTTTAGAAGTTGTTCTAAAAATCTTGATACGCAAAAGTTGAGCCAAAAATAGCTTAATTCATGCTTGACCCCAAAATAGGGGTGCTACTAGCAATTGGCAACTTAAGGCAAGGCTATGACTGAAAGGTTGCTGTCCAACCATGAGCTAGCCTTGGCCAACAATGCCTACTTTGGTATTGAGTGAATTTTGTGCCTTTTGGGTTCCTTTTGTGACTATGGTGATGTTGAAATGCATATAATGGTTGTACAAATATTGTGCAAGCTCTCAAAAATGTGTTAGATACATTTGATTACTTCTAAATATTGTTTAAGTTGATCTACAAATGTGGCAAAAAATGCATAAATATTATGATTATTTTTGCATGACCAATTATTTGTTAATATGATTAGTACATAATTGTTAAAATTGAATGTCAATTCATAGTTTATTTATTGTTAATTTAAATGTTGAATGGATGATGAATGAATTGAGATGATCATGAGCCTCTAATATTGATTTTATTTATTTCGATTGTTGAAATAGGTTGTATTAAATGGGGCTTGTATGCCTCTTATTCTATCTTGTAAAAAGTTATGAGAATAGAACCATTAGGAGGGAGGATTTCTATTTATGTAAATGTTATGTGAAGTAAGGAGTCTAATGGAGGCATGGAAGCCATTTGAAGACCCATAAATGTATGGGATACACTCATGTAACAATTTAGTTTAATTCAACCCATTTAAAATCAATACAAGTGATGTACTTATGGCTCTAAGTGGATCACTTGGTTAGGTTTATGGTCATCCCACCCTAAGAGCATGCTAGGCTATCTACTTAGTTATGCTTTCCATATCCTACTGATATATGAGATGCATGAATAGGATATAGAGAACATAAATAAGAAGATAAAAAATAATGAGATCTCTGGAAGCAAAACCCCCACTTAGAATGACTAAGTATTTTCAAATATCAAGTCAAAATAGATATAAACTAAAAGATTTTTAATTAATTCAAGCCTTTCACTAATAGTGTATGCCATGATGATGCTATTGATTTTGTGTGATGGCACTTGATCACAGGGGTCATACTTAGGAAGAAAGCTATGAGCATGCACTTAGCATAAGATGCACTTTTGACTTAAGAACCCTCTGCATTAGCACTCGATCATGGGGAATGTCGTGAGGCCATCTTGAATCAAAGTATGATTGGTAGGTTGGACTTAGACATTTAGTAGTATAGATGGCACGCAATCACATGGATCTATATGGAAAGTGAGGCAAAATACATCAAGAGTTACATGATACGTAATTAGCAAAAGCTGCTTACCCTTTAATTACTTGTAGATTGCACTCGATCATGGGGGTCCACTTGCAAGTCCTTGGGATCTTGATTCTCACTAGAAAATGAAATTTCTTGAATTTTTCTATAGGGGTGAAGGATTTGATAAAATAGTGGGAGATAAACATGCTTGAAAGATGATGAACATGCTTTTAATATCAATTTTCAATCACATGCTTATATTCTTTTTTTTGTCTTTTGTAGATTTTTGAAATCTCCAAAAATAAAATGGCTAAAAATCTACTTGTAAGCATTTTAGAAACCAATAAACTCACTAAGCTTAACTTCCAAGATTGGTTGAGAAATCTTAAGATAATTCTTGACTTCAAAAAAAGGACTTATGTCCTAGATCAATGTCCACTAGACACATTAGGCGATGACCTTTCTAATGAGGCACATGAAGTGTTCACTAAATTTGTAGATGATGATCTGCAAGTGAGGTATCTCATGATGGCATCCATGAGCAATGAGCTCCAAAAGACACACAGACATATGAGTCATGCAAGTGAGATCTATAAGCACCTATAAGAGTTGTATAGTATGCAATCGAGATACAAAAATTTCTCATTGTCCAAAAAGCTCTTTAGGTTAAGGATGATAGAAGGTTCGAGTGTTCATGATCATGGGCTAAACATGATTAGACTTATCAAAAAACTTGGGCAACCCGATGTGATCATGGACAACAACTTCTATGTGGATCTAATCCTTCAATCATTGCCCCCATCATTCGATCAATTCGTTGTGAACTTTAATATGTCCAAAAAATATATTACGATCAATAAATTGGTCAACATGCTTGTGACTACTGAGGCGATGATAAAAAGGGAAAAGCCTCTAATACTTGCTTTTTTCTCTAACTCGAAAGGCCCAAAAGACCCAAGAAAGGAAGGTAAGAAGAAGAAAAGTTCTTATTCCAAAGAGAAGCAACCCAAGAAAGGTTCTAGAAGGGTTAAGATGAAGGCCAAGAATGATGCAAATTGTTTCCACTATGGTGAAAAAAGGCAATAGGAGAGTAAGTGTAAGGCTTATATTGCAACCTTTGAGAAGGTATGTTTCTTATTAAAGTGCGTTGCATGACTAGTTATTCCTCATAGGTATTCAATATCACATGTGGTTCTAACCTTGTAATTTATTACAGGGAATAGAAAGAATAAGGAGTCTATGTGAAGGGGATACGATCCTTTGCCTAGGAAATAGGACAAGAGTTGCAGACATGGTCCAAGGCGTTATTAAGTTGAACTTAGGGAATTCTAGTATTTTGTTTAATCTAGTTTTTTATATACTTAATATTATTAAGAACATCATTTCAATTCTCATTCTTGATACTGAAGGATTTGATTTTTTTGTATCAAATGGGATTTTAAAAGCATTAAAGAATGATTCTTTGATTGCTAAAGTTACATTGATCAACATATTATATATACTTGATTCTCAAACTTCATTAATGCAAATTCAATTAAATAAAAGAAAATTGGATAACTAAGGAGATGCCATTCATTTACATGGTAGACTTGGGCATATTTCCAAAAATAGGATGAACAAGATGAAAGCTCTCAAAGTACTAAAAGTTAGTGGCATTGAGGACCTTTTTTTTTTGTGAATCTTGTTTGAAGGAAAAAATGACCAAGGCACCTTTTGTAGGATAAATGGAGCACTCCATAAATCTTTTAGATTTGATCCATATGATTGTTTGTGGTCCATTAAGAGTTAATGGAAGAGAAGGCTATTCTTACTTCATCACCTTCATTGATGATTACAGTCAATTTAGACATGTGTATCTTATGAAGTATAAGTCTGAAGCCTTTGAAAAGTTCAAAGAGTACAAGAATAAAGTAAAAACGTAAAAGGGACTTAGTATTAAAGCCCTTCAATCAGATCGAGGAGATGAATACTTAAGTACCAAATTCTTAGATTATCTAAAGTAGAATGGGATTTTCTCTCAATGAACTCCACCTAGCACATCCCAGCATGATAAAATAGCTGAGAAAAGAAACCGTACCCTATTGGACATGGTATATTCCATGATAAGCTTTTTCAAAGTGCCTATATCTTTTTAGAGATACACCATAAAAATAGCAATGAGGTTACTAAATATAGTACATTTAAAGTCGGTACCAAAGACACCATATGAGATATGGCATGGAAAAGCACCCTCTTACCAATATCTCAAGGTTTAGGGATCTCCTTCGTATATGAGACGGACAGTGGGAGATAAGTTGGATAAAGGTCTACCTTGTGCAAGTTTGTGGGATACCCTAAAGAGTCTATGGGTTATTACTTCTATGATCCCCTAAAACAAAAGGTATTTATTTCAAGAAATGCTTACTTTTTGGAAAAGGAATTTCTATTGCATAGAAAGGCATTGTTGTTGAACTTGATGAAGTTCAAGAAGATTAAGAAATCCCACAGGTGGTGGAAATAAAAGAATTATAGGAGCCTTGTACACAACCTCTGAGAAGGTAAAATAGGATCAAGAAGCAACCAAAAAAACCTAAGAGGAAGCTATGTCAAACATAAATTTGGGACATTAGCTAGAAGCCATGAGATCTGAAATGGACTACATGTACTTAAACAAAGTGTGGATTTCAGCAGATCCACCAAAGGGAATAGTTCCCATTGGTTGCAAATGGATCTATAAGTGAAAGCTTGGAATAGATGAAAAAGTGGTAACTTTTAAGGCATGACTAGTGGAAAATGATTACATTTAAAGACCCAATATCAATTTTGAGGAAACCTTTCCACCAATCGCTATCCCTAAGTCCATTTGGATTTTACTTGCCATATCCGCATAATATGATTATGAGATATGAAAAATGGATGTAAAAATTGCTTTCCTCAATGGTGACATTGAAGAAGAAATCTATATAGACCAACCACAAAGTTTTACATCCACAAGGAGTGAGCAAATGGTTTACAGACTCTAGAGATCCATTTTTGGACTTAAATAAGCATCTCAAAGTTGGAACATATATTTTGACAAAATAATCAAATCATTTGGCTTTGTTAAAAATGTGTATGAGCCATGTGTGTATATGAAAGCCAGTGGGAGTAGTGTGCAGTTTATTATATTTTACATCGTTGACTTCTTTCTTATTGAGAATAAGGTAGGAATGTTAGAGTACACTAAAGCATAGTTATCTACTCAATTCTCTATGTAGGATGTAGGAGAAGCATCCTACGTATTAAGAATATGTATCTATAGAGATAAATCAAAGAGGATGCTGAGGCTTTCCTAAACCCTGTACATTAACAAAATACTAAAGAGATTTAGTATGGAAGAATTCAATAGAAGATTTCTTCCCATGGGACATGGCATTTATCTTTCGAAGTCTATGGCCTCTGAGACTAAGGAAGAGAAATGAAAAATGTCTCATATACCTTATGCCTTCACTTTTGGAAGCATAATATATGCAGTTCAATGTGCTAGACCAATTGAATGTAATGCCTAGCATTGCTGAGTTGGTTGTTGTCCTTTGCGACAACAATAGGGCGATAGCATATGCTAAAGAGCAAAGATCTCATCAGCAATCCAAGCATATTTTGGGGTGATATTAATTGATGTAGTAGATCATTGATAGAGGCAACATCTAAGTAGAGAGAGTTGCCTTGGAAAAGAGCATAGCAAATCCACTAACTAAACCCTTATCCCAAAATATCTTTGAAGGACATCTTGAGAAAATGGGTCTCAAGGCCATGGGGCTTTGGCTTTAGGGTAAGTAGGAGATTGTTGGAATAGTGCCCCGTAAGCCAATTAGATTGGCCATGTAAACTATTTCATTGTAAGACAATCTTGATTGAATGATATTCATTATATGGCCATCTTCATCTTATGTTCTTTATGTTCCTCACTTGCATTTAGATAAAACCCATAGATCACACAAGACTACAGGATTTGGTCACATACTAGGTGGAGATTATGGAATAAGTCCTACACTATTGTGATGTTAAATTTTCCAAATTATAGGATCTTATAAGACAGGGCATCTAATATTTGGATAGACTTGTACGACAATGCATAAATCTAGAGGTTAGATGTTGCTCCATTCCATGAGTAATCCCATATAAGATATGGATGCATGTTGCTAGGTGCTTGTTAGAGAACAAGGTACTGAAGACCTTCCTAGAGAATCTACTAGATGGCCAAAGTGGTATGTAGGTAGTGGCAAGTTTTCTTGCCTACGCTAGTACATATTATTGGTTCTTTGACCAGAGGATCTATTGTAGCCTTGTGTTTTTCCCTTATGCTCTGACTCTTCCCTAGTCACTTAGTGAGCCACTTGGGTAGGGATTAGGCATAAGTTGCTGGACATGGTGGTTTGTGAGATCCAAGAAGAAATTTAACTCCTTGTCTTCGTGAAGGGCGAGTGCATCTCCTATGTATTCAATAATGAACAATTTCCAAAAGTCCTTATGAATGGTGGTGTGAAAATTTGAAAAAGGAGTTTTTCAAAGGTGAGGTCACACAAAAGAATCGAGCATTAAAAATAGAAACATAGTTTTGAGTAAAGGCAAGATAAACACTAAGATCTATAACTAAAACTTGAAAACATAAAGTAATTAGTGCCCACAAGAAAAATAGGGATCAAATCATGCCTTAGATTTAGACTTAGATTGAGGACCACCTTGATAAGTAAATCTGAGAAGAAACAAGTGAACACCAGTTCTAGAATTTGCCTACTCATGGCATAAAGAAAGGATTAGGATGATCGCCATACCAAATCATCTACAAAAATTTTGGAAAAATTATTGGAGATATCTAACACCTTTTAGAATCTCTAGTAAAAAACTCAAATTGATTTGCCACCTAGAATGTCCTGGAGAAAATTGCAAAGTCAGACCTCGTGCATGAAGCTATCCTAAAACAAGACAAGGTACACGTCTTGCCTCTATTGAAATAGTCTACAAACCAATGAGACTTCCTAATTCTATAGTTCATGAGCTATAATAGAACCAAAGAATTGATGGTGGAGACTAAATTTGGGGTAGGAAAATGAAGAAAAAAACCTAGCCTTCAACACATGAAATGTTAGCTTGCAAATATTTTGGAGGGAAATGAAGAATCTAATTCATCACACCATTTGTCATATGCATGACATCCTCTCTCTGTATCTATATATGGAGGTTGAAAATGTGTGATGCCAAATTGGTATGGCATAATGCATAAGGGGGGCGGCCAAGTAAGGTTGCTTAGGTGGCAAAATTTGAATTTAAATCTTATTTAAATTTCATTTGCATATTAATTTAATTTGGTATCTCATTTCAAATTAGTTAAGATGCCATCTCAAATCTCATTTGAGTCTTCCCTCCAAGATTCATTCTTTCTTAATTAATCAAATTAAACTCTTTAATTTAATTAATTATCTTTTGACTTAACTCTTTAAATCAAACTAGCTTAACTTCTTAAGTTAAATTCATTAGCTTAACTCTTTATGTTAACTTGACCAATTGATGGTTTATGTTGGTGCCAAATAATTAAATCCTTAATTATTGGTTTAACTTAACTCTTAAATTAGTTGATTAATTTAACACTCAAATCAATCAAGCCAAAATTGACCCTCAAAGTTGGCCCCAAAAATCGATCCACTAGGAGATACTATTTTCTAACACCTCAGAAATGTCTCCCCATAATTAAGAAGCTAATTGGATTTTGTGTGTGACCTAATAGGTTCTACCATTCATTGGACATAGGCTCACAACTCTTTGTAACTTTTGAATATCCTATATACATCTAGTTCAAAACTTCTTTTAAACTAGTTGACTCAATTCAATTAATTTTATTAATTGAAGAGTACCCAATCAGCATGGTCGATGTCTAGCCCCAAGCCAATGGAATCCAACTAATTAGTCGAAATTAATATTTTGGAGAACTATCATTGCTCTACACATGCTATGCAAATACGGTCAATTTATCTCATATCTCCCAAATGAGGCCTAGGGTAAGATATTTGTCGACTCCCTAATAGCCTCGATACTATGTCTCCATTCTCAATGTTCGATCTCTATTACATGACTTCATCTTTAGAAAACTGCTTTTTCAAATTGTCACACCACCTTTCGCAAGGATTTCTAAGAATTGATTATCATAGAACACATAAGAGATATACTTGCCTTTCACAACAACAAGGAGTTGGATTGCATCTAGGTTCTCACAAACCTCCATGCCAAGTAGGTCATACCTAATCTCAACTCAAAAGACCCATTAAGTGGTAAAGAATAAGTCAAAGCAGAAAGATTAGACACAAGGTTACCATGGATCCTCAGGTCAGAGGACTAATAATTTGAACTAGCATAAGCAGGACAACTAGCCATTATCGACTTGTTACTTCAGCTATCAAATGGATTCTCCAGTAGATCTTTAATGTCTTGTTCTCTAATAAGCACCTACTAACATGTACCCATATCTTATGCAGTTCCTCATGGAATGGAGCAATATCTAACCCTTGGAATTATGCATTGTTAATGTAAGGCTATTCGAATTTTAGATGCCCCATCTTATAAGATCCTATAACTTGGAAACTTTAAGATCACAACCATATGTGACTTATTCCATGGTCACCAGATCAAGTTCCACAATCATACATGATCTAAGGGCTTTATCCAAATGCTAGTAAAGTGAAATAAAGCATAACATGAAGATAGCTATATAAAAAATTTCATTCAATCAAGATTGTACCATGAGTGAAATAGTTTACAAGGCTAATCTCATAAGCTGTTGGGTACTATTCTAATAATCTCCTACTTACCTTACAGCTAATTCCCTGTAGCCTTGAGATCGATCTTCATAAGATGTCCTCCAAAGACCTTTAACTTTTAAAGGTTAATACAATAGTTTTGCTATATTCTCTTTTGAGACAACTTTTATCCACTTAGTTGCCACCTTTTATCAATTGAAATCATATATCAAATGATAATGCATTTAATGTGTTTGGATCACTGATGAGATCTTTGATTAAGTCTTAAATTATCTTCCAAAGACAATCATAGGCTCATGCATGCTAGGTACTACATCCAACCTTTGGATGAAGATTTTATCCAAACACCTTCCTTTATAGTTTCCGAAACCACAAAGTATTTCACCATGGTGGTTATCTAGGCTTTGGTGTCTGGTTGGAACTCTTCCAACACACCATGCTACCATTAAGGCAAAATATTTATCCAAAAGTGAATATTAGGTCATCTACATTGGATTGGAAACTAATATCCAAAAACTCTGTGAGTTTCAATTCTCTATTGCCGAATACTAAAAATAAATCTTTAATTTTTCTCAAGTACTTTAGTAATGTTTTTATGGCTAACTTCTGACTCTCACTAGGATAGGATTGAAACCTGCGCGTAACATTTAGCGAGTGTGCCATGTCCAATTTTGTACATTGAACAGTATATAATTATGCTCCATGTAATGGATGCATAAGGTATGTGGGACATTTTATGTCTCTTGCTAACAATCTAAGAGGCCATAGATTTGGAGAGACTATAATCACATCCCAAAAAGGAGAAATCCCCTCTTGGATTCTTCCATTCTAAATCTCTTTAGTATCTTATTCAATGTATGAGATTTGAGAAAGCACCAACATCCTCCTTGATCTATCTCTATAGATATGTATTCTTAGTATGCAAGATGCATTTTCTAAGTTTATTATGGAAAATTGTGTAGATAAGTATGCTTTAGTACATTCTAACATTCCTACCCCATTCCTAATGAGAAGGATGTCATCAACATAACGCACAATAAACTATATACTACTCCTACTAGTCTACTTATAAACACAAAGTTCATCACCTTTTTGACAAAGCCAAATAATTTGATTAACTTATAAATAATATATGCTCCAAGTTTGGGATGCCAATTAGAGTTCATAAATGAATCTCTGGAGTTTGCATATGTTTTGCTCACTCTGGTTGAATGTAAAACCTTGTGGTTGCTCCATATAAATTTCTTCTTTAATGTCATTATTGAGGAAAGTAGTTTTCACATGCATTTGCTATATCTCATAGTCATAATATGTAGCTATAGCAAGTAGAATCTGAATGGACTTAGGTGTACTGACCGATGAAAAGGTTTTCTCAGAATCAATACTGAGTCTTTGAGTGTAACCCTTTTCCACTTGTCATACCTTAAAAGTCACTACTTCTTTATCTACTCCAAGCCTTTGCTTATAAATCCACTTGCAACCAATGAAAACTATTCCCTTTGGTGGATCTACTAAACTCCACACTTTGTTTGAGTACATGGAATCCATTTTAGATCTCATGACTTCAAACTAATGTCTCGAGTCTATGTTCAACAAAGTTTCCTCATAAGTCTTTAGAACTCTATCTAATTAACATGTCTCATGAAGAAATCTGAACTCTTCAAGTTACTTCTTGATTCGGTCCGATCTTCTCAGAGGTTATGTGTGAGGCTCTTTGATATTTATTTATTTCTACTGCTTGTAGTATTTATTGATTATCTTGAACTTCACCAAGTTCAATTACAATACTTTCTATCTAATAGAAATTTCTTTTCCAGAAAAGGTGGCATTTCTCAAAATAAACATATTTTGTTCAAAGTGATCATGAAAGTAATAATCCACAGACTTTCTTAGGTATCCCAAAAACTTGCACAAGATAGATCTATTATCCAACTTGTCTCCTACTACCTATCTCATGTAGGCGGGAGGTCCCTAAACTTTTAGATTATAGTTTGAGGGTGCTTTGCCATGCTGTATCTCATATGGTATTTTTGGCACTGACTTTAAAGGTACTACTCTTAGTAACTTCACTAATGTTATTAAGGCATATCCTTAAAAGGATATAGGCACATCAAAAAAATTCATTATGGAATATACCATGTCCAACAAAGTACAGTGTCTCCTCCTAGCCACTCTATTATGTTAGGGTATGCCAAGTGGAGTCCATTGAAAGAGAATCCTATTCTACTCTAGACAATCCAAGAAAATGATACTTAAGTATTTTTTCTCTCGATCCAGTTGAAGAGCTTTAATACTAAGCATATTTTAATTTTCTACTTCATTTATGTACTCTTTGAACCTTTCAAAGGTCTCAGACTTCTACTTTATAGGATATAACTGTTCAAACCAACTATGACTATTGGTGAAAGCGATGAATTAAGATAGCCTCCTCTCCCACTAACTCTTAGTGGTCCACAAACATCCATATGGTCCACACTACTTCCCATTCATTCTAGCTCAAAAAGTCTTTTTTGACAACATTAACTTCTCATACCTCATTTTCTTTACAACTCTTTGTAAACTTTAACCAACACACAATTCATATGTTCTTGAGACTTTTAAAGTTTGTAAATGCCATTATGAGACTAAGGGATAAGATGATCCTAGACCCAATTTGTGAACTTTTTGTGTGTCTCTAGATCAACATTAATCCCAAAGGGATTAGGAGTACCATGATATAGGACCTATATCCACTTGTAGAAATCTAGAATAATTTTTGAGGTTATGTTAATCATGGAAGTTTGGCCTTGTTGGTTTACTAGTTTCCAAAATAACATTGAGTGAAATTTTAACCATTATTGAGATTTCACAAATCCTCAAAAATGGAAAAGAGAATATGAGCATGTGATTGACTTTGATATTAAAACATGTTCATGGTCTTTCAAGCATGTTTATCTCCCACTATTTTATCAAATCTTTCATCCCCCAAAAGAATTCAGGAAATTATATTTCCTAGTGAGAATCAAGACCATAATAACTTGCTAATGAACCCCCATGACCAAGTGTTATCCCTGAGCAATCAAAGGCTAAGCAACTTTTGCTAATTGCAACTCATGCAACTTTTGATATATTTTACCTTGCCTTTCATATAAACCCATGTGACCATGCACCATCTATACTACTAAGCATTAAGTCAAACCTACCAATCAAACTTTATCTTGAGACGGCCTGATGACATCCCCCGTGGCTGAGTACTAATGTGTGAGGGTTTTCTAGTCAAATGTGTATCTTATGCTATGTGTATGCTTACATCTTTTCTCCTAAGTGTGACCTTCATGATTGAGTGCTATCATACAAAATTAGTAGCATCATCATGGCATACACTATTGGTAGAAGACTTAGATTAATTAAAACTTTTTTATGACCTTAGTCTATTATGTAGGCATTATTTAGATCCTTGGATTAGTGTAAACTAAGTTAGACTTCAATTTTTAAATATTTTAAATTGGATCCTTAGCATTACATCTATTTCAAGTAGTATCGGTGCCTAATTTCATGCTATATTTTGGATTCTCTTTTGATTGATTCATGTGATGAATTGATCTAGATCTTCAAACACTTGATCTATATAACAAATTTTAGTGTTTGGTAGATGCTGCTTGTGGCTCCTTTGACGATGAATTGATATTATGCTAATATATGTTTTAATTGTTAATGCATACGCTGTATAATTTGATTCATGAAACTAATGTTAAATATTGATTTAGTATTGGATTATGTTATATGTTGATATAGCATATTTAATTTGGCCTTGATTGATTTTGGTTATTTTTGTATCCAATTGGATTGGATATAATTGAAGTTTTTGAAAGAATGTGACTCTGACTTTAATTTGATTTTTGAAGCATGTTTACACTAGGGATGGCAAAATAATCCCCATTTTCGGGGTTCTTGCTGGGATCCCCAAATTTGGGAAAATTTTCCCTGTGGGGATAGGGATAGGGAAGAAATACCCCTTGAGGCTATTTTGAGGACAGGGATGCGGACGGGGATCATATTCCCCGCTCTGCAGAGTCCCCATCTCCATTACATAATATATGTGTATATATATACATATTATCTTTTTATACTTTTTAGTAATTTCATAAAATTTATAAAAAATTATTAGTCATAAAATATAAATAAATTAAGTATGACTTTTTGCTTTAATTAGGACTAAAATTCACTTGTTTTTATTTTAGGAGATGATAACTTGTTGGCCTTAATTTGCTATTTGTTGTTGGAAATATACAAAATTTTTGAATTTATTGGTGAAAATATGTTATTATTGAAAATTGATTATACTTGAAATTACAATTTAGAGCTGCTTTAATTATGTGTATAGAGGTTATTCTTTATTTTTTTAATCAAATGTGTACACAATAAAAAAATTAATTAATTTTGGGGATCCTCGCGGATCCCCATGGGGGTTTGGGGAATGGGGATGGGGGCAAAAATTCCCCACAATGGGATCAGGGACAGGGATGGGGGAGTATCTCCCCACCCCCTACCCCGCTTGGGTGCCATCCCTAGTTTAAGCTCTTATTTTTTCAGATTTATAAACTGTTTTAGATCTAAAACTACATCTATATTGTGTGAAAATAATGTTTAGAAGTTGTTCTAAAAGTTCGGTGCACAAAAGGTTGAGCAAAATAATGCAAAAGTCACCTAACACCCATGACCAAACTATTACGCTACCTAGTCGAGTACTGGCCAGCAATAAGTGAGCCTTGTGTGCACCTGCTATATTAGGAGTGAGAATTTCTTTATCATGTAATTGTTACAAGGACCAAAGAAGATCTAATGGAGGTTTTAAGATGCATGAATGTATGGGAAACACTCATGTAGTAGCTTAGCTTATTCAATCTACTTAAAATCAACTGAGTTATGCACCTATGGCTCTAAGTGCATCACTTAGTTAGGCTTATGGTCATCCCACCTTAGGAGTATGCTAGGTGTATTTACTTATTTATATTTTTCATATCCTATTGATGTATGCGATGGATGGAATAAGATATATAAAACCAAAATAAGAAGATAAAATTGGTGAGATCTCAGCAAGCAAGTTTGAAATCCCCTACTTGGAATGTCTAAGTGTTTTCAAATATTAAGTTAAGATGGATATAAATTAAAAAGATTTTTAATTAATCCATGCCTTCTACCAATTGTAAATGCCATGATGACACTACTAAATTTATGTGATGGCACTCGGTTACGGGGGTCACACTTCAGAGAAAAGTTGTGAGCATATCTTAGCATACAACGTACCTTTAATTTGAGGTTAACCACACATGGCACTCGGTCATGGGGGATGTTCTGGAGCAGTTTTTAATTAAATCTTGATAGGTTTGATGTAACATTTAGTAGTGTAGATGTCGCACGAGTCGTAGGACTACATAAAGAGTGAGGTAAAATATATCAACAGTTGCATATGATGCAATTAACATGTATTACTATCCTTAGATTGTTCGTGGATGGTACTCGGTCATGGGGGTCCACTTGCAAGTCATTGGAGTCTTAATTCTCACTAGGAAATATTATTTTCTAAATACTTCTTAGAGGTGAAGGATTTGATGAAATAGTGGGAGAAAAACATGCTTGAAAGACCACAAATATGTTTTCATAATATCACTATTCAATCGAATGCTTATATTCTCTTTTTTGCCTTTGGTGATCTACAAAAGCACAAGAATGTCTAAAATCCACTCAATATTATTTTGAAAACCAATAAACTAACTAGGCAAACTTCTACGTTTGACTAAACCTCAAAATTGTTCTAGGTTTTAAAAATTGATAATTGTCCTATATCATAGTGCTTATCATTCCATGGGATTAAAATAGATCAAGAAATATGTGAAAGGTTCATGAATTCGGTTAAGGATTGTCTTATCTCATCATCACATCTACAAACTTCAAAAATCTCAAAGATACATGAATAGTACCTTGGTTTAAGTTTACAAAAGTTGCAAAACAAACTAGGTATGAGAAGTTCATGTTGTCAATGGAGATTTTTAAGCTAGGTTGGATGTGAAGTCTTGTGTTATCAACTATGGTATAAAGATGATTAGACTTAAAGAAGCATTTCAACTAGGACATAGTGATAGAAAGTGATCTCCATGAGGATTTAATCCTCACATCCTTACCAAGTTTTATTAATCAAAGTGTTAATCTAGAAGGTGACTACTATAACAAGAGCAAACCTTTGACATTTTTTCCTTTAAAAGGTGTTTTAAAAGGGGAGGTAAAAGAAAGAAAAATTTTTCCTTTAAGTGAAAGCAACTATTAAATGTATCCTAAAGAATCAAGAAGATTATAGAGGATAAAGTTAATGTTAATTATTTCTACTTCGGCAAGATAGGCCATTGGAAATAGTATTGCAAGAAATACCTTAGCACCATTAAAAAGGGTATGTACTTTATTAAAGTGCATTTAGGGATATATTCTTCGTCATGGATATATGATATCACATGTGATTTTTACCTTTGTAATTTGTCACAAAGAATAGAAAGAAGAATAAAACTAAGTGATGTGGATATGATCCACTACCTTAGCAAAGAAGTAAAAGTTGTGGCCCAAGCCAAAGGTGTATAATAAATAGACTTAGGGAACTCTATAATTGTATTAAATCCTTCTTATTATGCACCATATATCGTTGAGAATGATATTTCCATTCTCATTTGGATAGTGAAGGATTTGATCATTCTATATCTAATGAGAAATTGAATGCATTAAAGAAATTGATTCTTTAGTTGCTTATGATACACATAACAAATGATTATACATTTTTAGATTATCAACCATCACTAATGCATATTCGATCAAGTATGTGAAAATTAGATATCTAAAACGATGCTATTCTATGATGCGCAAGACTTGGGCATATCTCTAAAAATATGATGAATAAGATAAAAGCTCTTAAAGCACTAAATGTGAAGGGAAGAATAACCAAGGCTCATTTTGTAGGACAATCGGTGTGAAGCACAAGTTCTTTGGATTTGATCCATATGGATGTGTGTAGTCTACTAAGAGTTAGTGCACAAGGTGGCTATTCTCACTTTATTACCTTCATCGATGATCATACTCAATTTAGACATATGTATCTTATGAAGTATAAGTCCGAAGTCTTTGAAAAGTTTGAAGAGTCTTTTCAAAGAGTATAAGTGTGAAGTAGAAAAGCAAAAAGGACTTTGAATTAAAACTCTTCAATTAACACTTTGATTAATAAAACTCGTTGAGGATGTGAGGATCAAATCCTCATGGAGATTATTGTCTATCTCTATGTCCAAGTTGAAAAGCTTTTCCAAGCCTAATCAACTTTAGAATATAGTTAATGACATATGACTTCACATTCAACCAGCTTGAAAAGTCTCCTTTGACACATGAACTTCTCATACCTTGTTTGCTTTATGACTCTTTGTGAACTTCAACCAAAGTACAATTCATGTGTCCTTGAGACTTTAAAAGTTTATAAATGTCATCATGAGAATAAGGGATAGAACAATCGTAAACCCAGTTCGTAAATTTTTCACGGATCTCTAGATCTACACTAATCCTACAGGGATTTAGTGTACCATGATATAGGACCTATATCCACTTGCAGGAATGAAGAACGACTTTTGAAGTAAAGTTAATCATAGAAGTTAGGCTCGGTTGGTTTATTAGTTTTCAAAATAATGTTGAGTATAATTTTATCCATTTTTGAGATTTCACAAATCCTTAAAGGCAGAAAAAAAATATGTATGTGATTGAATTTGATATTAAAACATGTTCATGGTCTTTCATCATGTTTTTCTCCTAATATTTTATCAAATCCTTTACCCCTAAGAAGAATTTGAGAAATCATATTTCCTAATGAGAATCAACGCCCTAATGACTTACCAATGGACTATTGTGACTGAATGCCATCCACGAGCAATCAAAGGGTAAGCAACTTTTGCTAATTGCATCTCATGCAAATCTTAATATATTTTTCCTTAGTTTTTATATAGACCTATGTGACTGTGCGCCATCTATACTACTAAGTATTAAGTCAAACCCACCAATCAAGCTTTATCTCAAGATAGGCTCATGATATTCCCTACGACTGAGTGCCAAGGTGTAAAGGTTCCCAAGTTAAAGGTGAATCTTATGCTAATTGTATGCTCATAACATTCCTCCAAAGTCTGACCCTTGTGGATGAGTGCTATCACATAAAATTGGTAGTACTATTATGGCATATACTATTGGTGGAGGGCTAGGATTAATTAAAATTCTTTTAACTTGTATCCATTTTGACCTAATATTTGAAAAGCACTTAGATATTCTAAGTTGAGGGATTTTGGGTTCTCTATATCCTAATCATACAAGTCATACATCAATAAGATATGAAAAACATAAATAAGTAAATAGCCTAGCATGGTCCTAGGGTGGGATGACCATGAGCCCAACCATGTGATACACTTAAAGCCATAGGTGCATTACTTTGATTGATTTTAAATGGGTTGAATTAAACGAAACTATTATATGAGTGTATCCTATATATTCAGGATCTTCAAATGGCCTCCATGCCTCCATTGGACTACTTGCTCCATGCTACATTTACATGAAATGGAAATCCTCACTCCTAGTGGTTCTACTCTCATAACATTTACAAGATAGAATAAGAGGCATGTAGGACTCATTTAATAAACCTAGTTCAACAACTTTAAAACAAATAAAATCAATATTAAAGGCTCACGATCATCCCCATTCATTCATCATTCATACAACAATAAAATGAACAATAAATAATCTTGAATTAACAATTAACTCCAAAAATTAAATGCTTAGCTCATAAATAAACAATTAGACAAGCATAACTCTTATTCCACAAGTTGGAGATCAACTCAGACAAGTTCTGAGAAGCAACAAAAAATGTCAAACATTATTTTGAGGACTTGCACAACAGTTATGGATCCATAACATATGATTTAACATTATTTTTTGCCACTTAAGGAGCCAAAACAATGGCTCAAAACCTGCCCAACCCTCAACTGGGCACTGCTGGCCAAGCTTGGTGCATGGCTAGGTAGTAGCTTTTAGCCACTGCCTAGCTAGCTTGCACATAAGCTACCAACAGTCCCTGGTTTGGGGTTAAAGGATTGTTAAGCCATTTTTTGCTCAACTTTTGTGCACCAAAAATGCTATTACACCTTATAAACATTAAATCAAAAATTATGAATCAATTTCCCGATTTGAAATGCATTTCAAAACTATAAATTAAAGTGCTCAATCATGCCTCAAAAATCAAGTCTAAGTGAGAATCAAATTCTCCAAAAAACTCCAACCAAACTCCAATCTAGTTGGATCCAAAAATGGCCAAAGCCATTTGAGCCATATTACAGCATGAAATATCAATATATAACATCAATTAATGCTAAATCAACATTAAACATTAATCATTATGAATTAACACATACTAACTACATGCATTAATAGTTAATCACATAATAACATGCTTTTAATTCATCAATAAAGAAGCCACACACAATCAATCAAATAATCCAATCCATCAATTGAATCAAGAATGTGGCAATGTAGATTAATCCGTCACATGAATCAATCAGCCAAATAAAATCCAAATCTAAGCATGATTTTAGCTTTGATACCACTTCAAGGCAAGTAAAGTACTAGGATGTAATATCAAAAGTTCATAACTTGAAAGTAACTAGTACCTACAAGCTAAACAAGGATTTAATCGTGCCCATGATTCAAATTTATATAAAGGATTACCTTGATGAGCAAATCTGAGGAGTATCAAGTGAACACTTTATTAATTCCAGAATTTTCCTGCTAGTGGCACAACAAGAAGATTGCAACGATAGCCCTATCAAATCACCTCCAAAAATAATGAAAAAATATATGGACATATAAAACCCCTTGATTAACTTCCACTTAAAATTTTAGAACAATTAGCCATCTGCAAATCCCTAGAGAAAATTGCAAAGTTGGACCATATGCATGTAGATCTCCAAAAACAAGCAAGTCACACGACTTGCCTCTATTGTAATGATTCACCCACCAATGAGATCTTCCTAAATCTATACTCTATGAGCTACAGTAAGAATAGAAATTTTATAATGGTGGAGGCCAAATTTTGGGTAGGATGAAAAAGAAAGAAGCTTAGTTTTCAACACATGAATGCTAGCTTGCAAATAGTTTTGGAGGAAAACGAAGAATCCAATTCTTCACACCAAAAGGAATATGCACGACCTCCTCTCTCTCTATATATATATAGTTACTGAAAATGTGTGGTGCCATATGGGGTTGCCAAGGTGGCAAAATTTTAATCTAAATTTCATTTGAATTTTATTTACATTTAAATATATTTGGAATCTCATTTCAAATTAAGTAAGATGTCATCTCAAATCTCATTTGAGTCTTCCCTCAAAAATTCATTCTTCCTAATTAATCAAATTAAAATCCTTAATTTAATTAATTATCTTTTGACTTAACTCTTTAAGTCAAGCTACCTTAACTGTTTAAGCTAAATTTGTTAACATAAATCTTTAAGTTAACTTGACCAATTGATGGTCATGTTGGCACCAAATAATTAACTTCTTAATTATTGATCTAATTTAACTCTTAAATTAGTTGATTAATTTAACACTTAAATCAATCAAGCTACGATTAACCCTCAAACTAGGCCCAAAAAATTGATTTCTTAGAAGACATCATTTTCTAACTCCTTAGAAAATTCTCTCCATTAATTAGGAAGCTAATTGGATTTTGTGTGTGATCCAATGGGCTGTAGCATTCATTGGACATGGGCTCACAACTCTTTGTGACTTTTGAATATGTTATATTGATTCTAGTTTAAAACTCCTTTTAAGCTAGTCGACTCAATTCAATTAATCTTATTAATTGAAAAGTACTTAATCTCTATAGACGAAGTCCAACCTCAAGTCCATGGAGCCAAACTAATTGGCCAAAATAAATATTCTGGAGAATCATCATTACTCTATGTGTACCATGCAAATATGGTCCCTTTGCCTACCTTTAGAGAAAGGCATAGGGCAAAATATTTGTTAGCTCTTTAGTAGCCTTGATACTATGTCGCTATTCTCAATGTTCAATCCTTGTTATGTGACCTCACCTTTGGAAAAATCATTTTCTAAATTATCACACCACCTTGTGCAAGAATTTTTAGGAATCAATCATCATAGAACATATAGGAATTGTACTCATCCTTCACAACAGCGAGGAGTTGAATACCATCTTAGATTTCACAAATCTCTATGCCAAGTAGCTCATACCTAATCTCAACCTAAAAGACCTACTAGGTGGTCAAAGAAGAGCTAAAGTATGAGGACTGGACACGAGGTTACCATGGATCCTCAGGTTAAAGGACTAATAATATACACTAACATAAGCAGGAGAACTAACTACTATTGACTTGCCACTATAGCTATCTAGTAGATTCTCTGGTGGGTCTTCAATGCTTTGTTCTCCAAAAAACACCTACTAACGTGCACACATATCTTATACAGTTGTTCATGGAATTTAGTAATCTCCAACCCTTGAATTTATGCATCATTAGTGCAAGTTTAGTCGGATTTTAGATGCCCCATCTCATAAGATCCTATAACTTGAAAGATTTAAGATCACAATAGTGTTAGATTTATTCCATGGTCACCAAATCAAGTTTGATAGTCTTAAGTGATCTAAAGATTTAATCCAAATACAAGTGAAGTGAAATAAAGCATACGTTGAAGATGGCCATATAAAGAATATCATTTAATCATGATTGTACCATGAGTGAAATAGTTTATAAGTCCAATTTCATTGGCTTGTAAGGCGCTATTCCAACAATCTCCCACTTGCCCTAAAGCCAATGCTCTGTGGCCTTAAGACCCATCTTCATATGCTGTCCTCCAAAGACCTTTAACGTTTTAGGGTTAATACAGTAGTTCTGCTATATTCTTTTCTGAGGCAACTTTTATTCACTCAGTTGTCACATCTATCAATTGATATCATATATCAAATGATAATGCATTTAATGTGTTTGGCTCATTAATGAGATCTTAGCTCAAGTCCTAAATTATCTTCTAATGATAATAGTTGGCTCATGCACACTAGGTATTACATCTAACCTTTGAATTAAGTTTTTATCCAAACACCTTCCTTTATGGTTTCCAAAACCACAAGGTATTTCACCTTAGGGGATATCTAAGCCATGGTGTCTAGTTGAAACTCATCCAACACACCATGCTGCCATTAAGCCAAAATATGTATCCAAAAGTGGATTTGAGGTCATCTATATTTGATTGGAAACTAAAATCCAGAAACTCTACGAGCTTTGATTCTCCATTACCATATACCTAAAATAAGTCTTTAGTCTTTCCCAAGGATCATTTTAATGGCCTTCCAATAACGTTCACTATGATTGAATTGGAGCCTACTCATAATACTTAGCGAGTGTGCCATATTCAATCTTGTACATTGAACGACAAACATTTATGCTCCATGTAATGGACGCATAAGGTATGTAGGACATTTTGTGTATCTCATCGACAATCTAAAGGGCCATAGATGTAAAGAGGCTAAGATCACAACCTAAAAAGAAGAAATCCCCTCTTAGATTTTTCTATACTATACCTCTTTAGTACCTTGTTCAGTTTATGGGATTTGGGAATGCCCCAACATCCTTTCTCATATATCTCTATAGATATGTATTCCTAATATGCAGGATGTATTTCCCAAGTCCTCTATGGAGAATTGTGTAGATAACCATACTTTAGCATACTCTAACATTCCTACCTTATTCCTAATGAGAAGGATGTCATCTACATAAAGCATAATAAACTATATACTACTCCTAGTACCTCTCTTATACATATAAGGTTCATACACCTTTTTGACAAAGCTAAACAATTTGACTATCTTATTAAAAACATATGTTCCAAGTTTGGGGTGTCAATTAGTGTCCATAAATAGATCTTAAGAGCTTGTAAACCCTTTGCTCACTTTCTTTGGATGTAAAACCTTGTGGTTGCTCCATATAAATTTCTTCTTCAATGTCACCATAGAGAAAAGCAATTTTCACATTCGTTTGTCATATCACATAGTTATATTATATAGCTTTGGCAAATAGAATCTAAATGGACTTAGGTATAGTGATCGATAAAAGAGTTTCCTCGATATCAATATTATGTTTTTGAGTGTATTCTTTTGCCATCAGTCATGCCTTAGAAGTCACCACTTCTCGATCTACCCCAAGCTTTCACTTATAGATCTACTTGCAACCTATGGAAACTATTCCCTTTGGTGGATCTACTAAAGTCTATACTTTGTTTGAGTACATAGAGTCTATTTTAGATCTCATAGTTTTAAGCTAACATCCAAAATCTATGTCCAACATAGCTTCCTCATAGTTCTTCAGATCTCTATCCGATGACTCATCTCATGAAGAAATCCAAACTTTTCAAATTACTTCTTGATTCAGTCCTACATTTACAGTGGTTATGCCTGACGCTCTTTGATATTTATTTATTTCTATTGCTTATGGGATTTATTGATTATTTTGAACTTCACTAAGTTGAATTACAATGCCTTTTCTATCTTATAGAAATTTCTTTTCCAAAAATGTGGCATTCCTTAAAATAAACACCTGTTGTTCCAAGGAATCATAGAACTAATAAACCATATACTCTCTTGGGTATCCCATGAACTTGTATAAGATGGATCTACTATCTAATTTATCTCCTACTGTTTGTCTCATGTAGGCAGGAGATCCCTAAAGCCTTAAATAGTGGCAAGAGGGTGCTTGACCATGCCATATCTCATATGGTGCTTTCGATATTGACTTTGAAGGTACTACAATTAGTAACTTTACTATCATTATTAAGGTATATCCTTAAAAGGATATAAGTACATCAAAAAAGCTCATTATGGAATATACCATACCTAATAAGGTACAATGTCTCATCTTGGCTACTCCATTATGTTGAGATGTGCTAGGTGGAGTCCATTGAGAAAAAATCCCATTTTTCTTTAGATAATTTAAGAATATAGTACCTAAGTATTTTTCCTCTCGATCCAATCGAAGGGCTTTAATACTAAGTCCTTTTCACTTTTCTATTTTATTTCTTTACTCTTTGAACTTTTCAAAGACCTCAGACTTGTACTTCATAAGATACATCTGTTTGAATCGATTATTACCATCGATGAAAGTGATAAAGTAAGAATAGCCTCCTCTCCCATAGACTTTTAGTAGTCTACAATTATATGTATGGATCAAATCCAAAATATTTGTGGAGTGCTAAATTTGTTGTACAAAAGGAGCTTTGGTCATTTATCCTTTCAAACATGATTCACAAGTAGAAAGATTCTCAATGCCACTAATATTTAGTGCTTTGAGAGGTTCTAACTTGTTCATCCTAATTTTTGGAGATATGACCAAGTCTTATATGCTATATCATGGCATTATCTTGGATATCTAATTTCTTACTTAGTTAAAAGTTCATTAGTGATGGTTAAGAATCTAATATGTACAATCATTTATTAAGTGTACCATGAGTAATTAAAGAATACATTCTCTAATGCCTTTAATCTCCCATTTGATATAGAATGATGAAATCCTTTACTATACAAAATGGGAATTGAAATAATATTTTCAACAATATATGGTACTAAATGAAAAAGGTCCAATACAAGTATGGAGTTCTCTAAGTTTAACTTAACTTATTTTATGCTTTTAGCTTTAGACATAACTTTTGTCTCTTAGCTAAAGTAGCAGATCATATCCACTTAACTTAGTTTAATTCTTCTTTCTATTCTTTTGTAACAACTTACAAAGAAAAGAACCACATCCGATATCATATATTCATGAGGAAGAATTCATCCTAAATACACCTTAATAAAGTACATACTCTTCTTAAGGATTACAAGGTATTTCTTGCAATAGTATTTTCAATGACCTATATAGCCAAAATAGGAACAAATAATATCGACTATATCCTCTATGATATTTTTGACTCCTTCGGATGCCTTTGATAGTTGTTTTCCCATACACGAAGAACATTTCTTCCTTTTACCTCTCTTTCTAGCACCTCTAGGGCTAATAGACTTGGAGAAGGGAACAAGTGTCAAATGTTTGCCTTTGTCATGATAATCTCAATCTAGATCAACACTTTGATCAATAAAAGCTCAGTGAGGATATGAGGATCAAATCCTCATAGAGATCATTGTCCATCACTACGTCCATGTTGAAAAGATTTTCCAAGCTTAATCATATTTAGACTGTAGTCGATAACACATGACTTCACATTTATCCTAGCTTGAAAAATCTCCTTTAACAACGTGGATTAATTAAAACTCTTTTAACTTGTATCCATTTTAACTTAATATTTTAAAAGCCTATAGAGCACAACTAGTTGGCCAAAATAAATGCTCCTAAAGAACTACTCTAGCATTATGCATACCATGCAAATATGGCCTTTCTGTCTACTATCTCCATAAAAGAGGCATACCATGCAAGATATTATTTAGCTCCCTAATGGCCTCAATACTTTGTTTCTATTCACAATGTTTAATTCCTTTTGTGACTTCATTTTTGGAAACACTTTTACAAATTGTCATATCAACATGCACAAGGATTTCTTAGAATCGATCATTATAGAACACATAGAAGATGTACTTGTCCTTCACAAAGATGAAGAGTTGGATTCCATCATGGATCTCACAAACCTCCAGGTCCAGTAGCTCATGCTCAATCTTTACTCAGGTGGCCCGCTAAGTGACCAAGGAAGAGTCAAAGCATAAGGACTAGACACAAGGTTACCATGGATCTTCAAATCAAAGAACTAATAATATATACTAGCATTAGAAGAAAAACTTGCGACTACTGACTTGCTACTACAGCTATCTAGTGGATTCTCTGGGTGGGTTTTCAATACCTTATTCTCTAACAAGCACTCACTAACATACATCCATATCTAATATGGGATAGCTCATGCAATGGAGCAATATCTAACCTTTAGATTTATGCATTGCTAGTGCAAGTTTATTCGGATCTCAGGTACCCTATCTTATAAAATCCTATAACGTAGAAGATTTACGATCATGATCGTGTAAGACTTGTTCCATGATCACCACCCAGTTCATGACCAAGGCCCATAGTCTTAGGTAATCTAAGGGCTTCATCCAAATACAAGTGAAGAAAATAAAGAGCATAAGATGAAGATGGCTATATAATGAATATCATTAAGCTAAGATTATGTTACAATGAAATAGTATACAAAGCCAATCCAATTAGCTTATAGAGCACTATTTCAACAATCTCTCACTTGCTCTAAAGTCGATGCCCCATGGCCTTGAGACCAATCTTCTTAAGATGTCCGTCAATGACTTTTTGCAATAAGGGTTTAATTAGTGGATCTATTATGTTCTTTTTTAAGATAACTCTCTCTACTCGAATGTCACCTTTATCAATGATCACCTAGATCAAATGATATCACCTCAAAATGTGCTTAGATTGTTGATGAGATCTTAGCTCTTGAGCTTGCACTACTACCCCATTATTTTCATAGAAAACAATTATTAGCTCAGCAATACTAGGCACCATATTCAACTCTTGAATGATATTTTTTATCCAAACACCTTCCTTTGTAGCTTTTGAAGCTACAATGTATTATACCTCTATGGTAGAGTTAATCGTGTTATCTTGTTTGGAACTCTTCCTACTCACCGCACCACCATTGAGGCAAAATATGAATCTAGAAGTGGATTTTAAGTCATCTACATTGGATTGGATACTTGAATTGGAAAACTCCTTGAGTTTCAATTCTTCATTTATGTATATCAAAAATAAGTCTCTAGTCCTTCTCAAGTACTTAAGGATTACTTTTACAACTATCCAATGACTTTTTCTAGGATTAAATTGAAAACAACTTGAAATACTTAGAGTATGTGTCACATTCGGTCTTATACATTGAACTGCATATATTATGCTTTCTATAGCAGAGGCATAAGATATGTGGGACATCCTTTACCTCTCATTTTCAGTTTTGGGGGCCATGGACTTGGAGAGACGAATGCTATGTCATATGGGAATGGACCCTCTCTTGGCTTCTTACAAACTAAACCTCTATAGTATTTTATCAATAAACGAGGTTTCGGAAAGCCTTAAAAGTCACCATCTCTTAATTAACTCCTGCATTTCTCTCATAGATCCACTTGCAACCAACAAGAACTATTCCCTTTGGGGGATCTACCAAAGTCCATACTTTGTTGGAGTTCATAGAGTCTATTTTAGATTTCATGACTTTAAACCAATGTCCTAAGTCTATGTCCAACATAGCTTCGTCATAGTTTTTTCAAAACAAAATCAAATTAACCTATCTCATGAAGGAATTTGAACTTTTTAAATTGTTTCTTAATTAGGTCTAGCCTTCTCAGTGGTTGTGTGTGACACTTTTATTGCTCACTTGTTTCCACTGATTATGGGATTTGATGATCATCGTGAACTTCATCAAGTTCAATGACACCATTTCTATCTAGTATAAATTTTTTTTCCAAAAAGTAGGCATTCCTTAAAATAAACGCCTTTTGTCCTAAGAGATCATAAAAGTAATAAGCCATAAATTCTCTAAGGTATCCTAAAAGTAAGTATGGCACTAGGATCCAATTATCAAAAACTTCAAAGGCATGAAATTAACTAGTGCTTATCAGCATAACAAGGATCTAATCATGTTGGGGATTTAAATTTGGTGTGAGCATTACCTTGAAAAGTAAAATCTAATGAGAGACTTATGAACTCTTCACAATTTCAAAAACTATCTGCAACTGGCGTATCTAGAATAGTGCGAAAATATCCTAACTAATACTCCTCCAAAAATCCTAAGAAAATTGAGTTGTTCAACACCATGAAGAACTATTTGTAAAAATTTTAGATTAAAAATCTTTCTGAAACTCCCTGGAGAAAATCGCCAAATCGAACTCTGTGAAGATGGATCTCCAAAACAAGAAAACTCTCTTATTTGCCTCTATTGTTATAATCAACACATCAATTAATTCTTCCAAAATCTCCAATCTATAAGCTAGAATAAGATAGGAGATTTATAGAGCTAGGGGTCGATTTTAGGTAGGGAAGAAGAAAAAGAGAGCAAAGGTTTCAACATATGAATGCAATGCTTGCAAGAGGTTTGGAAGGACTTTGTGATAAAATCTAATTCTTCACACCAATTAAAACTAATGGCTGACCCCCTCTCTTCATATCTATGTATAGATGCTGAATAGTGTGATGCTAAGTTGGCATCACATATTCCATGAGGAGGGATGACCAAGTAGGGTGCTTATGTGGCAAATTTAAATTTAAATCTCATTTGAATTTCATGTGCATTTTAATTATATTTGGAATCTAATTCCAAATTAATTAATATGCTAATTCAAATGAACTCTTCATTTGAATTTTTCCTCCAAAATTCTTTCTTCCCAATTAATTAAATTAAACTCTTCAATTTAATTAATTAATTAACTCCTTAATCTTAATTTATTAGCTTAACTCTTTAAGTTTACTTCACTAATTGATGGTCATGTTGGCACCAAGCAATTAACTCCTTAATTATTGGTCTAATTTAACTCTTTAAATTAATTGATTAATTTAACACTCGAATTAATCAAGCATAAAATGACCTTCAAAATTGGCACCATGAAATTGATCCCCTAGGAGTTGATTTTTCTAACTATTAGAAAATTTTCTTCATCAGTTAAGAAACTAACTAGATTTTTTGTGTCACCCAATAGGTTCTACCATTCATTGGACATGGGCTCACAACTCCTTGTGACTTTTGAATATCTTATATTCGTTTTAGTTTAAAACTCCTTTTAAACTAATTGACTCAATTTAATTAATCTTATTAATTGAAGAGTACCCAATTTCCATAGTTGATGTCCAACCTCAAGCCAATGGAGCCCAACTAATTGATCAAAATGAATATTTTGGAGAACCATCATAGCTTTACACGTATCATGCAAATACGGTCCTTCATCTTCTATCTCTTGAAAGAGGTCTAGGGCAAGATATTTATTGACTCCCTAATAGCTTGGATGCTATGTCTCTAATCTTAATGTTCGATCCCATTGTGTGAACTCCTTAATCTTGGCTTTTTAGCTTGTGCTACCACCCCATTGTTGTCACATAAAACAACTATCAGCTTAGAAATGCTGGCACTACATTCAACTCTTGATTAACGTTTTCATCCAAACACCTTATTTTGCTGCTTCTGAAGCCACAATGTATTCTATCTCTATGATAGAGTCAACTGGGGTATCTTGTTTTGAACTTTTCTAACTCACCACATCGCCATAGGGGTAAAATATGAATCCAGAAGTAGATTTGAGGTCATCTACATTGGATTGGAAACTTGAAACCAAAAACCTTTTGAGTATCTATTCTCTATTGCCGTATACCAATAACATGTCCTTAGTTCTTCTTAAGAACTTAAGGATTATTTTTACAACTATCCAATGACTCTCACCTAGATTGAATTGGAACCTACTCATAATGCTAATTGAGTGTGCCACATCCAGTCCAGTACATTAAATTACATACATTATGCTTCCAATGGCGAAGGTATAAGGTATGTGAGATATTCTTTATTTCTTTTTCTCAGTCTTGGGGGCCATAAATTTGAGAGACAAATGCCATGTCCCATAGGAAAGAATCCCCTCTTGGATTCTTTCATACTAAACCTCTTTAATATTTTGTCGATGTATGGGGTTTAGGAAATCCCCAATATTCTCTTCAATCTATCACTAAAGATACATATTCCCAATACGTAAGATGCTTCTCCCAAATCCTTAATGGAGAATTGAGTACATAACCATGCTTTAGTAGACACTAACATTCCTGCCTCATTCCCAATGAGAAGGATGCTATCAACATAAAGTACAATAAATTGTACACTATTCCCATCAACCTTCATATCCACACATGGCTCATACACATTTTTAACAAAGCTAAATAATTTGACCATTTTGTCAAAATGTATGTGCCAACTTTGGGATGCTTGTTTTAGTCTATAAATGGACCTTTGGAGTCTACAAATGTTTTGCTCACTCCTTATAAATGTAAAACCTTGTGTTTGCTTTATATAGATTGCTTTTTCAATGTTGCCATTGAGGAAAGCAATTTTCACATCCATTTGTCATATGTTATAGTCATAATATGTGGTTATGGAAAGTAAAATTTGAATGGACTTAGGCAATGTGACTAGTGAAAAGGTTTTCTCCAAATTCATATTGGGTCTTTAAGTGTAACCTTTTGCCACTACTCGTACCTTAAAAGTTACCATTTATCCCATTTACCTTAAACTTTTACTTATAGATCCACTTGCAACCAACAAAAACTATTTTTTTTGGTGGATCTACCAAAGTTCATACTTTGTTTGAGTACATAGAGTTTATCTCAAATCTCATGGCATCAAGCTAATATCCCAAATTTATGTCCGACATAGCTTTCTTGAAGGTCTTCGAATCATCATCCAATTATCCCATCTCATGAAGAAATCTAAACATTTAGGGTTACTTCTTGATCCGATCTAACCTTTTCAGAGATTGTGTACAATGCTTTTGCAATTTCTTTATTTCCATCACTTGTGGGATTTCATGTTCATCTTGAACTTCATTAAGTTCAATAATAATACCTTTTGTATCTAATAGAAATTCCTTTTCTAAATAGAAAGTGTTCTTCAAAGCAAACACCAGTTGTTTCAAGGGATCATAGAAGTATTAACCCCATAAACTCTTTTAGGTATCCCATAAACTTATACAAGATAGATCTATTATCCAACTTATCTCCCACTATCCATCTCACGTGGGCAGGAGATCCTCAAACTTTTAGATAGTAATAAGAGGGTGCTTTGCCATGCAACTCCTCATACGGTATTTTAGGCACTAATTTTGAAGAGACTATGCTAAGTAATTTCGTTCCCGTGTATAAGGTGTATCCCCAAAAGGATATCGACACATCAAAAAAATTCATCGTGGAATGTATCATGTCCAACAAAGTGCAAGGGTGTGCCGAGTGAGGTCCATTGAGAGAGAATCTCATTTTCATTAAGATAATACAAGAATTCAATACTTAAGTATTTGCCCCCTTGATCTAATTGAAGAGCTTTAATATTAAGTCCCTTTTGCTTTTCTACTGCATTCTTATACTCTTCGAACTTTTCAAAGGCCTCTAACTTGTATTTCACAAGATACATATGTCCAAACCGACTGTAATTATCGATAAAGGTAATGAAGTAAAAATAGTCTCTTTTCCCACTAACTTTTAGTAGACCACAAATATCTGTATGGATCAAATCCAAAGGACTTGCGGAGCTCTCCATTTGTCTTGTAAAAGGAACCTTGGTCATTTTTCCCTTCAAATAAGATTCACAAGTAAGAAAGTCCTCAATGCTACTAACATTTAGTATTTTGAGAGCTTCCATTTTGTTCATCCAATTTTTGGAGATATGCTTGTATGCCAAAGAATTGCATATTCTTGGTTATCCAATTCTTTTTTGATTGATTGAATATGCATTAGTAAAGTTTGAGAATCAAGTGTGTATTATTCGTTAATTAATATACCTTTAGCAATCAAAGAACTATTCTTTAATGCTTTCAAAATCCCATTTGATATAAAAAAATTAAATCCTTCACTATCAAGAACGGGAATTGAAATGATGTTCTTAACAAGATTTGGTACATAATAAATTGGATTAAATAAAATGCTAGATTTCCCTAAGCTCGACTTGATTACGCTTTAGACCATGGCTGCAACTTTTACTCTACTTCCCAGGCAAAGGATCATATCCCTATTATGCAAACTCTTTTTTCTTTCCATCCCTTGTAATGAATTACAAATATGAAGACCACATGTGGTTATGAATACCCATGAGGAAGAGTTAGTCGTGCAATACATTTTAATAAGAAACATACCCTTCTCAAGGGTTACAAGTTAAGCCTTGCAATTTCTCTTTTGATGCCCCTTTTCACTATAATGAAAATAGTTTGCATCGGTTTTAGCCTTCTTCTCAACTCTCCCAAAACTTTTCTCGATTGCTTTCTTTTGGAGAAAAAACATTTCTTCTTCTTACCTTCCTTTCTTAGGTATCTTGGGCCTTTCAACTTTGAGGAAAAAACAAGGATCAAAGGCTTTTCCCTTTTCATCATTACCTTAGGGTCACAAGCATGTTGACCAATTCATTAATCATAACCCCTTACTTGGACATATTAAAGTTTACAACAAATTAGTCGAATGATGGGATAATGACTGGAGGATTAGATCCACATAGAGGTTATTTTTCATGGTCACGTCGAGTTATCAAAGCTTTTCAATATGTCCAATCATCATTAGCCCATGATCATGAACATTCAAACATTCTATCATCTTTGACCTAAAAAGATCTTTGGACAATTTGAATCTTTCATGTCTCGATTGCATACCATACAACTCTTATAGGTGTTTGTAGATCTTACTAGCATGCCTCATATGCTCATTAGTCATTGATGCCATCATGAGACACCTCACTTGTAAATCATCATTTATAAATTTAGTGAACACTTCACATGCCTCATCAGAACGATCTTCACTCAATATGTCCAATGGACTTTGATTTACTTCATAAGTCCTCTTTTCAGAGTCAAGAATGATCTTAAAGTTTCTTAACCAATCATGGAAGTTAGGCCCAGTGACTTTATTAGTTTCCAAAATGCTTGTGTGTAGATTTTTAGCCGTTTTATTTCTAGAGATTTCAAAAATCTACAAGATGCGAAAAAGGAGTATAAGCATATTATAGACAATTGATATTGAAAACATGTATGTGGTCTTTCAATCATATTTCTCTCTGACTATTTTACCAAATCCTTCTCCCCTTAGAAGAATTCAGGAAATCACATTTCCTAGTGAGAATTAGGATCCTAAAGACTTGCAAGTGGACCCTCGTTTACGAGTGCCATCCATGAGCTATCAAAGGGTAGGCAACTTTTCCTAATCGTATCTTATCCACCTTTTGATATATTTTGCCTCATTTTTCATATAGACCTACATTTATATGTGCTATCTAAACTAATAAATGTTAGGTCCAACCTACCAATCCTTTTTTCCTCAAGATAGCCTCACAACATCTCGCATTTATGAGTGCCAATGTATGAGGGTTCTTAAGTCAAAGATGCATCTCATGATTGCCATTTATGATTGCCATCACACAAATTTGGTAGCATCATCATGGCATGCACTATTGGTAGAAGACTTGGATTAATTAAAACTCTTTTAATTTGTATCTATTGGGATTTAATATTTGAAATATACTTAGACATTCTAAGTGGAGGGTTTCGCTTACAAAGATCTCATCATTTTTTATCTTTTTATTTAAATTCTTTATATTCTAATCATGCATCTCATATGTCCATAGGATATGAAAAGCTTAAATAAGTAAATAACCTAGCATGCTCCTAAGGTGGGTTGACCATGAGCCCAACCAAATGATGCACTTAAAGCTATGGATGTGTCACTCGATTGAGTTTAGGTAGGTTGATTAAACTAAGCTATTAATGAGTGTATCCCATAAATTCATGGGTCTTCAAGCCTTCTTGGATCCTCTTTGCTCCTTATAACTTTTACAAGATAAAGAAAACCTCATTCCTAGTGATTTTATTCTCATAACTTTTACAAGATAGAACAAGAGGCATGCAAGCCTCATTTAATACAACCCATTTCAACAACTTGAAATAAATAAAATCAATGTTAAAAAGCTCATGATTGCCCCCATTCATTCATCATCCATTCAACATTTAAATGAATAATAAATAAACCAAGAATTGATATTCAATTCCAATAATTAAGTGCTAATCATATTAATAAATAATCGGTCATGCAAAAAAATACATAACACTTATGCGTCATATGTTTGCCACAATTGAAAATCAACTTTAACAAGTTTTAAAAGCAATCAAATGTGTCCAACAAATTATTAGGATCTTGCACAACATTTGTGCAACCATTATATGTGTTTTAACACCATCACGGTCACAAAAGGAACCTAAAAAGCTCTAAATTAGCTCAAGACCAAACTGGGTGCTGTTGACTAAGGTTTGCTCATGGTTGGGTAGCAACCTTTTGGTCATTGCCTTTCTTTGAGCTACAAACTACTGGCAGAACCCCTATTTGTGGTCAAGTGCAAATTAAGCCATTTTTCACTCAACTTTTGTGCATCAAGATTTTTAGAGAAACTTCTAAACATCAAAACACACAACATGGATATAGATTTCAGATTAAAACACCATTTAAAACTGAAATATCAAGTGCCCAAGGATGCTTGAAAAATAAGTTTAAGCAAGAATCATATTCTTAAAAAATCTCCAATTATATCCAATCTTGTTGGACCCAAAAATGACCAAAATAACTTAAGGTCATTCACAACATGCTATATCAAAATATAACATCTACCAATGCCAAATCAAAATTTAACAATAGCAAAAATGAATCAAAACATACCCATCACATTATTTAACAATTAAAGCACATAATAGCATAATTTAATCCATCAATGAAAGAGCCACAAGCAAGATCTTTTATACACTCCAACCCATCATTTGGATCACGAAACTGGTGATTTATATCAGTTATTCACAAGAACTAATCACCTAAGCCAAGGAAAATCCAAATCCATGCACAAATATGGCTCTAATACCACTTGAAGGTTTGTGTTGCACTAGAATCCAAATATTTTCGGAAAAAAGCAGAATAAACTAGCCCACACAAAACCAAAAGGATCTAGACATGTATGAAATTCATATTCACAAGAGAGAAATACCTTAATGATAACATAAAATGAAGAGCAAGAGTAAAACTCTCTCAAATTGTCAAACAAGCTCTTCACTGGCATAATAGAATCACCACCGATTTTTCTTTAGGTGGACTCCATTTTAGATGAAATTTCTATTGGAACTTATAAACCCTTTGAAGTTTCTATAGATCAAAATTTAGCCCAATCAAAACACCAAAAGTACTCCTAGAACAAGCAAGAACTGGCTGTCAAAAATTGCTCCAATCAAGAGCAAGAGCATTCAAAATAGATTGCCTCTAATGTAAAAGTCCACACACCAAATCAATGGGCTATTCTACATAGAATGGCTAGAATGTATATAGAGAATGAGGGAAGAAAGGCTGGGAATATGGAGGTGGAGGGTGGAGGGAGTTGGAGATAATAATGGGAGGCTAACAAAATCAGATTCCCACAATATTGTTGGGAGAAAATCACACTAAGCATGCACTCCTTCCACACAATGGCCAGCCACTCTCCTATATCTATATATATAGGATTGGTCACACACCATCCTAAAGGAGGTGATGCCAAGTGTCCTTGCCAAGGTGGCCACTAACTTGTGATTAATGAATAAGAGTATTAATTGAAACACATATTTCATCTTATGAAATGTCATGCAATTAAATTTCAATTCATATTAAATGAAACATTCATTTAATTATTCTCTCCAAAAATTAACTCTCCAACTTAATTAAATTAAACACTTTAATTTAATTAATAATAATTTGACTTAACTTTTAAGTCAAAATGCTTAACTATTTAAGTTAGTCAAAATCAATTTAACCCTTAAATTAATTTTGACCAATTGATAGTCATGTGACATCAATTAATTAACTCTTAATTAATTGATCTTAATTTAACTCGTAAATTAATTTGATTGATTTAACATTTAAATTGGTCAAGTCAGAATGACTACTATTTTGCCTCATCTAAGAACCGATCATGATTTTTCTAACTCTTAGAAAATTCTTCTTCCTTTAATAGACCATGTTATGTTATTGGCTTTTGTGTATGACCTATTAGGTTCTACCATTCGTTAGAGATTGGCTCACAACGTCTTGTAACTTTTGGAATATCAAATATTCACTTTTGTTTAAACTACTTCAAACTAAGCAACCTAATTCAATTAATCTCATTAATTGAAGAGTACCTAATCTCCATGGTCGATGTCCAATCTCAAGCTTATGGAGCCCAACTAATTGGTTAAAATGAATGCTCTTGAAGAATTATTCTAACATTACGCATACCATGCAAATACGGCTTTTCTATCTCCTATCTCTTAAAAAAGGCCTAGGGCAAGATATTAGTTGGCTCCCTAATAACCTTGCTACTATGTTTCTATTCTTAATGTTTGATTCCCTTTGTGATCACATCTTTGGAAATGCCTTTCCAAATTTTCATATCACCTTGTGCAAGGATTTTAGGAATCAATTATTATAGAAAACATAGGAGATACACTCGTTCTTCACAAAGATAAGGAGTCGGATTCATCTTAAATCTCACAAAGCTCCATGTCTAACAGCTCATGCCCAATCTCTATCCAAGTGGCCCATTAAATAACCATGGAAAAGTAAAAGCATAAAGGCTAAATAGAATGTTACCATGGACTCTCAAGTCAAAGAACTAATAATATGCACTAGCGTAAGCAAAAGGGCTGCCACTATAGCTATCTGGTAGATTCTCTAGGCAGGTCTTTAATACCTTGTTCTCTAACAAGCACCTACCAACCATGGGCTCAGTAGCCCCTGTTTCGGAGCTTCAAGGCGTGCCAAGCCTTTTTCCACTCAACTTTCATGCACCAAAAAATTTAGCACATGTTCTCAACATCAAAACACACATCTTAGATGAATTTCTAGATTCAAAACACCTTTTAAAACTGAAAATTCATGTTCTCAAACATGCCTTCAAAAATTAGAAAAAGTTAGAATCATACTCTTTAAAATCTCCAATAAAACTCCAATCACATTGGATCCAAAAATGACCAAAACTTGTTTGATCAATCATCAGCATGCTATATCACCATATAACACCAATTAATGCCAAATCACTATTCAACATTAATCACTATGAATTAAAACATACTAACTACATGAATTAACACTTAATCACATAATAGCATACTTTTAATTCATTAATCAAGAAGACACACATAATATCAACCAAATACTCCAACCTATTAGTTGAATTGAGAATTTGGTAATCTAAATTAATCCATCACATGAATCAATCAACAGAGGAAAATCCATATCTAAGCATGATTTAGGCTCCGATACCATTTGAAAGCTAATAAGGCACTAGGATCCATTTATGAAAACTTCAAAAGCATGAAATTAACTAGTGCTTACAAGCATAACAGGGATCTAATCATGTTAGGGATTTAGATTTAGTGAGAGCATTACCTTGAAAAGCAAAATCCACGGAGAGACTTGTGAACACTTTATAATTCTAGAAACTTGCTTCAACTGGCGTAGTTGGAAAAGTGCAAAAATTACCCAATTAATACTCCTCCAAAATTTTTATAAAATTATTGGAGCTTTTCAACATTTAAAAATTTGATATCAAAAAGTTTTGTAGAACTCCTCAGAGACAATCACCAAACCAGATTCTGTGCAGGTGGATCTCTAAAACAAGCAAACTCTCTTTACCTCTATTGTTATAACCCATATACCAATTAATTCTTCCCAAGTCTCCAATTTATAAGTTGGAATAAGAGAGGATATTTAAAGAGATTGAGGTTGATTTTAGGTAGGGAAGAAGAAGAAAAGAGTAAAGCTTTTAACACATGAATGCAATGCTTACAAGAGGTTTTGGAGGGAATTTGTGATAAAATCTAATTAGGAAGCTAATTGAATTTTGTGTGACCAAAAAGGTTCTACCATTCATTGGACATAGGCTCACAACTCCTTTTAATTTTTGAATATTTTATATTCATTTTAGTTAAAAACTCCTTTTAAACTAATTGGTTCAATTAAATTAATCTTATTAATTGAAGAGTACCTAATCTCCATGGTCAATATCCACCCTCAAGTCCATGGAGCCCAACTAGTTGGCCAAAATAAATATTCTGGAGAACCATTATTACACTATGTGTACCATATAAATACGGTCTTTCTGTTTCCTATCTCCCAAAAGAGGCTTAAGGCAAAATATTTGTTAGCTCTTTAATAGCCTCGATACTATATCTCTATTCTCAATGTTTGATCCCATTGTGTAACCTCACCTTTGGAAAAATTCTTTTCCAAACTGTCACACTACTTGCGCAAGAATTTTTAGGAATCGATTATTATAGATTGCACAAGAGATGCAGTTGCCTATCACAACAACGAGGAATTGAATTCTATCTTGGATCTCACAAATCCTATGCCAAGTAGCTCATGCTCAATCATATCCTGAAAGACCCATTAGGTGGTTACAAAAGACTCAAAGCATGAGGATCGAACATAAAGTTTTCATGAACTCTCAAGTCAATGGACTAAAAATATGCACTAGCGTAAGTAGGAAAACTAGCTATTACAACTATCTAGTAGGTTCCTTGGTGGGTCTTCAGTACCTTATTCTCTAATAAGCATCCACTAACATCGACCTGTATCTCATATAGTTACTCACAGAATGGAGAAATCTCTAACCCTTAGATTTATGCATTGTTAGTACAAGTCTATTTGGATCTTAGAAGTCCTATCTCGTAAGATCCCATGATTTAGAAGATTTAAGTTCACAATCATGTGAGACTTATTCCCATGGTCACCAAATCATGTCCCACATTCCTAAATGATCTAAAGGCTTCATCTCAATACGAGTGAAGTGAAATAGAGCATACGATGAAGATGACCATATAAAGAATATCATTCATTCAAGATTATTTTACAAGAAAATAGTTTTTACAAGGCTAATCTCATTAGCTTGTAGTGCATTAATCTAACATAACCCACAACTTGCGCAAGATGGATCTACTATCCAACTTATCTCCCACTGTCTATCTCACATATGCGGGAGATCCCCAAACCTTTAGAAAATGGTAAAAGGGTGTTTTGCCAAACCATATCTCATACAGCATTTTAGGCATAGACGTTAAGGATTCCATATTTAGTAACCTTGCCATTGTTTCTAAGATATATCCCCAAAACGATATGGGCACATGAAAAAAACTCATCATAGAACATACTTTATCTAAAAATGTACCATTTCTCCTCTTGGCTACTCCATTGTATTAAGGTGTGTCATGTGGAGTCCATTGAGAAAGAATCCTATTCTCCTTTAGAAAATCTAAGAATTCGGTACTTAAGTATTTTTCTCCTCAATCTGATTGAAGAGTTTTAATTCTAAGTCCTAGTTATTTTTCCACTTCACTCATATACTTTTTAAAATTTTCAAAGGCTTCAAACTTGTATTTCTTAAGATACACGTGTCCGAACTAATTATTATCATCGATGAAGGTTATAATATACGAATAGTCTTATCTCACACTAACTCTTTATGGGCCACAAACATTTGTATGGATTAAATTCAAAGGACTTGTGGAGTGCTCGATTTGTCCTACAAAAGGAGCTTTGGTCATTTTTCCATTCAAACAAAATTCACAAGTAGGAAAGTCCGCTATGCCACTAACTTTTAATGCTTTGAGAGCTTTCATTTTGTTCATCCTATTTTAGAGATATCCCTAAGTCTTACATGCCAAATAATAACATTTTCTTGGTTATCTAATTTTCTTTTGCTTGATTGAATGTACATTAGTGAAGGTTGAGAATCAAGTATGTATAATCCGTTAATTAATGTACCTTGAGCAATCAAAGAACCATTCTTTAATGCTCTCAAAATCCCATTTGATATGAAAAAATCATATCCTTCACAATTAAGAATAGAAATTGAAATGATGTTCTTAACAAGATTTGGTACATACTAAGCTAGATTAAGTACAATACTAGAATACTCCAACTTCAACTTGATTACACCTTAGACCATTGCCATAACTCTTACTCTATTTCCAAGGTGGAGGACATATCTCCCTCACATAGACTCTTTTTTCTTTCCATCCCCTGTAATGAATTACAAAGGTGAGAACAAGATATGGTATCAAATACCCATGAGAAAGAACTAGTTGTAAAATGCATTTCAATAACAAATATACACTTCTCAAAAGTTGCAAGGTAGGCTTTCTAGTATCTCTTCCAATGCCCTATTTTTCCTTAGTGGAAACAGTTTGCATTAGTTTTGGCCTTTTTCTTAACCTCTCAGAACTTTTCTTGGGTTGCTTTCCTTTGTAGGAAGAATTTTTCTTTCTCTTATGTCCCTTTCTTGGGCTTCTAGGGCTTTTCGACTTGGAGAAAGAAGCAAGCATAAGAAAATTTTCTTTTTTCATTATTGCCTCATTAGTCACAGTTTGTTCCCTAATTTGTTGATTGTTATCTCTTGCTTGGATATATTAAAGTTCACAATGAATTAGTTAAACGATGGGACAATAACATGAGGATCAAATCCACGTAGAGGTCGTTGTCCATGATCATGCCAAGTTATCTAAGCTTTTTGATGAGTCCAATCATCTTTAGCCTATGATCATGAACACTTAAGCCTTCTATCGTCTTTGATGTAAAGAGCTTCTTAGATAAGGCAAACCTTTCATGTCTTGATTGCACACCGTATAACTCTTGTAGGAGTTTATAGATCTCACTTGCATATCTTATACGCTTGTGAGTCTTTTGGAGCTCATGAGTCATGGATGCTAGCATGTGACATCTCACTTGTAGATCATTATCTACAAATTTAGTGAACACTTTACGTGTCTCCTCAGAAAGGTTATCACCCAATGTATCCTGCAAACTTTGATCTAGGACATAAGTTCTCTTTTCAGAGTCAAGAATTATTTTAAGGTTTCTCAACCAATCTTGGAAGTTAGGATCGGTGAGTTTATTAATTTCCAAAATGCTTGTGAGTGGATTTTTAGCCATTTGTTTTTTTTGGAGATTTCAAAAATCTAAAAGAGGTGAGAAAAGAGTATAAGCATATGATTGAAAACTGATATTGAAAACATGTTCATGCTCCTTCAAACATGTTTTTCTCCCATTATTTTATCATATCCTTTCACCCCTTAGAAGAATTTGAGAAATCTCATTTCCTAGTGAGAATTAAGATCCCAAGGACTTGCAAATGGACCCTTGTGACTGAGTGCCATCCACAAGCAATCGAAGGGTAAGCAACTTTTGCTAATTGCATCTCATGTAACTTTTAATATATTTTGTCTCACTTTTCATATAGACATACGTGATCATTCACCATGTACACTACTACGTTTTAAGTCCAACCCATGAATCAAACTTTAATTCAAGACAACCTCATGACATTCCCCATGACCAAGTGCTAAAGCGTGAGGGTTTTAAGTCAAAGGTGCATCTCATATTAAGTGTATGCTCACAACTTTCCTCCTATGTGTGACCCCCATGACTGAGTGCCATTGCATAAAATTGGTAACATCATCTAGGCATACATTATTGGTGGAAGGCTTGGATTAATCAAAAATCTTTTAATTTTTATCCATTATGACTTAATATTTAAAAGCACTCAGACTTTATAAGTTGAGGGTTTTGCTTGCAAGGATCTCAACATTTTTATCTTCTTATTTAGTTTATCTATATCATAAATATATATCTCATACATCAATAGGATATGGAAAGTATAAATAAGTAAATAGCCTAGCATACTTCTAAAGTGGGATGACTATGAGCTTAACCTAGTAATGCACTTACAGCCACAAGTGCACCACTTGGTTGATTTTAAATAGGTTGGTTAACCTAACTTGACATGAGTGTATCCCATACATTCATAGGTCTTCAAGCTTCCATCGATCTTCTTTACTCCTAGCAACTTTTACAAAAGAAAGAAAACCTCACTCCTAATGATTATACTCTCATAACTATTACAAGGTAAAACAAAGAGACATGTAAGCCCCAATAATTACAACCGATTTCAAAAACTTGAAACAAATAAAATCAACGTTAAAGACTCATGATCATCCTTATTCCTTCATCATTCATTCAACACTTAAATAAACTATAAACAAATCAAGAATTAATATTCAATTCCATCAATTAAATGCTAATCACATTAACAAATAATCGATCATGCAAAAACAAGCATAACACTTATGCATTATATTTTTTCCATAATTGGAAATCAACTTTAACAAGTTTTAAAAGCAATCAAAAGTGTCCAACACAATTTTGAGAATTTGCACAACATTTTTGTATCCAATATGTGTGTTTCAACAACATTTTAGTCACTTAAGGAACCTAAAATTAGCATCAAACTCACTCTCAACAAAACTAGGAGTTGCTGACCAAGGTGTGTTCGCAACTAGGCAGCAACACTCAGCTATTGCCTTGTCCTGTGCATTGCCAAATGCCGACAACTCCACTATTTCTGAGTCATGAACAAGTCAACCCATTTTTGGCTCAACTTTTATGCACCAAGATTTTTAGAACAACTTCTAAACATCGAAACACATATTATGGAAGAAAATTTTAGATTAAAACACTTTTTAAAAACTAAAATATCAAGTGCTCAATATTGCTTAATAAACAAGTTTAAGCAAGAATCAAAATTTTCAAAGAATCTCCAATAGTCTCCAATCACATTAGATCAAAAATGATTGAAACAATTTATAGCAATTCACAACATGCTATACCATAATACTGAAAGCAAGTAAGGTACTAGGATCCTATTACCAAAACTTCAAAAGCATGAAATTAAATAATGTTTACAAGTATAGCAAGGATCAAATCATGCTATAGATTTAGATTTGGTGAGAGCATTACCTTGAAAAGTAAAATCCAAGGAGAGACCTGTGAACTCTTCATAATTCCAGATACTATCTATAGCTGGTGTAATTGGACAAGTGCATAAATTGCCAAACCAAAACTCATCCAAACCTTCTAAAAAATTTATTGAAGCTTCGTAACATGATGATTAACTTACTATAAAAAATTCAGATAAAAAATATTTCTTGAAATCCCTAGAGAAATTTACCAAATCGGACTCTGTGTAGATGGATCTCCAAAACAAGCAAACTTACTTGTTTGCCTCAATTATTATAATCCACACACCAATTAAATCTTCCAAAATCACCAATCTATAAGTTGGAATAAGAAAGGATATTTTCTATGGTGGAGGCTAATTTTAAGTATGGAAGAAGAAGAAGAGAGCAAAGCTTTCAATACATGAATGTAATGCTTGCAAGAGGTTTTGAAGGGAATTGTGATAGAATCTAATTCTTCATAAATGGTGTGGGCTGGCTAATTCCCTCCCCTCTATATCTATATATAGAGGGAGAACGGTGTGATGCCAACTTAGCATCACACCTCCCTCAAGGGGGGTGGGTAGCCGCTTGCTTAGCAAGTTGGCGAGAAATAATCTCAAATCACATTTGAATTTCATATGCATTTTAATTTAATTTGGACCAATAATAAAATTGAAAATAAAATAGGCTACATGTGCTAAAAAAAGATTTAAACATGATATCTATTTAGATTTGGAAGGAGAGCTACCTTGATTTGCTCAAAACAAGGAAATAATGGAAAACACATCTTCAATCAAGAAACTGTCACACAACAACACAATAGATTTGGAGCAACTTTTGAACAATCCAAACTCCTAAAAAAATTTAAAAAACACTACATCATATTCCCATATACTTTATGAAGCTACTATAAAAAATTCAACTAAAAAATCATTAGGGAAGTGCCAGAATAAAACTGCCAAACTAATTGCCTTGACAGTAGATCTCCAAAGGCTAGCAATCCAATTGTCATGCCTCTAAAAATATGATCCACACATCAATACTAGATCCTAATTTCATTAATTTCAACTGAAAAACAAGAAGGATATTTTCAGAGATTAAGGCTTGATTTGAGGTATGAGAAGGCGAGAGAAAGTGAAGATTTAACACATTAGGCAACACTCGAGATTTAGAGGGAAAATGTAAAATAATCTAATTCTTCACATTAAGCATCATTGGCTGCCCCTCTCTCCCTCTATATATATATAGAGTGAGGATGGTGTGATGCTGAGGTGGCAAGTTGTAATTCAAATGTGAATTTGAATTTTGTGTGCATTTCAATTTTATTTGGAATTTAATTTCAAGTTAATTAGAATACCACACCAAATGAACTTTTCATTTGAATTTTTCCTTCAAAATAGATTCCTCTCATTAATTAAATTAAACACTTTAATTTAATTAATTGACCATTGATTTAACTCTTAAGCTAGTCATGCTCAACTTAACTTTTTAAGCTAACTTAACCAATTGATGGTCATATGGCACCAAATATTTAACTCCTTAATTATTGGTCTAATTTAATTTCTTAAATTAGTTGATCGACTTAAAAATTAAATTGATCAAGCCAAAAATGACCTTAATTTTCTCCAACCTCAAAACTGGTTCACAAGGAGTAATTTTCTAACTATTAAAAAATTCTTTTATCACATAAGAAATGCAATTGGCTTTTGCGTGTGAACTTTTATGTTGTATCATTCATTGGACATAGGCTCACAACCATTTTGATTTTTGAATATAGAATATTTATTTTAATTTAAACTCCTTTAACTAATTAACTTAATTCAATTAATCTCCATTAATTGAAGAGTACCTAATTTTCATGGTCAATGTTCAACTTCAAGCCCATGGAGCCCAACTAATTGGCCAAAGTGAATACTTTTGGAGAACTATTATGGCTCTATGCGTACCATGCAAATAAGGTCCTTCTACCTCATATCTTGCAAAAGAGGCTTATAGCAAGATATTTGTCAACTCCCTAATAGCCTAATACTATGTTACTATTCCTAATGTTCGATTCCACTTTATGACCTCATCTTTAGAAAATTTATTTTCCAAATTGCCATACTATCTTGTGCAATAATTTATTGGTACCGATCATTATAGAATACATAAGAGATGCACTCATACTTTGTTGGAATAGTGCCCCACAAACCAATTAGATTGACCTTGTAAACTATGTCATTCTAAGATAATCTTGATTGAATGATATTCATCATATGGCCATCTTCTTCTTATGCTCTTTGTTTACTTCACCTATAGTAAGTTGAAGCCCCTATATCACACAAGACTATGGGACTTAGTCACACACTGGGTGGTGATCTTGGAATAAGCCTTACATGGTGATGATCTTAAATCTTCCAAGTTGTAGAATTTTATGAGATAAAGCATCTAAGATCCAAATAGACTTGTACTAATGTTGCTCCATTTCATAAGCAATCCCATATGAGATATAGATAAATGTTAGTGGGTGCTTATTAGAGAACAAGGCACTAAAGACCTAGTTGGAGAATCCAATAGATAGTCGTAGTGGTAAGTTTTCTAGCTTACGCTATTGCACATTATTAGTCCTTTGACCCGAGGATCCTTGGTAAGCTTGTATTCAGTACTCATACTTTGACTCTTCCTTGGTCAATTAGCAGGTTGTTTGGGTTGAGGTTGGGTATGAGCTACTTGGCATAGAGGTTTGTGAAATCTAAGATAAAATTCAACTTCTCGTCTTTGTGAAGGGTGAGTGCATCTCCTATATGTTCTATAATGATTGATTCCAAGAAATTCTTGTACAAGATGATGTGAAAATTTGGAAAGGCATTTTCAAAGGTGAGGTCATAAAAAAAATCAAGCATTAACAATGGAAGCATAGTATTGAGGCTATTAAGAAGCCAACAAATATCTTGCCCTAAGCCTCTTTTGGGAGATAGGAGACAGAATGACTATTTTTACTTGGTGTGCAATGGTTCTTAATTCAACTTGGTGATAGAATGAGCTTATTAAGAGATAGAATGACTAGCATTACCTAATTTAAAGGAGATAGATAGAATGGTGTGTAATCCAACCTCAAGCTCATGAACTGCTTGAAGAACCATTTCAAGAGCATTCATTTTGGCCATTAATTCAGCTCCATGAGCTTGAGGTTGGACATCGACCATGGAAATTGGGTACTCTTCAATTAATGAGATTAATTGAATTGAGTCGCCTAATTTAAAGGAGTTTAAACTAATGTGAATATTTACTATTTCAAAAGTCACAAGGAGTTGTGGGCCCATGTCCAATGAATGGTAGAACCTAATGGGTCACACACAAAAGCCAACAACATGACCTATTAAAGGAAGGAGAATTTTTGAACATGTAGAATATTCATGATCGATTTTAGAGGAGGTAAAATTATTGTCATTTCGACTTGATCAATTTAAATGTTAAATGGCCAAACTAATTTAAGACTTAAATTAATATCAATTAATTAAGAGTTAATTAATTGATGCCACATGGCTATCAATTGGTCAAATTAATTTAAGGGCTAAACTAATTTTGATTAGCTTAAAGAGTTATGCACTTCGACTTAAGAGTTAAGTCAAAGCATTATTAATTAAATTAAAGTGTTTAATTTTATTAAATTGAAGAGCTAATTTTGGAGAGAATAATCAAATGAAGGGTTCATTTAATATGAAATTGGAATTTGATTGCATGACATTTCATAAGATGAAATGCAAGCTTCAATTAATATTCTTATTCACTAAACACTAAAGGTTAGTGGACACCTTGGCATGGACACTTGGCACATTCTCCTTAAGGGTGGTGTGTAGTCCACTCCTATATATAGATATAGGAGAGGATGGCCAGCCACTTGGTCTTGTGCATGCTAGGTGTGATTATTCTCCCAACAACCTTAAGCAGTGGACATCTAATTTGTTAGCTTTCCATTATTCTCTATAACTCTCTCCATCTTCCACCTCCATATTCCCAGCCTTTCCTCTCATATTGTCCACAGATATATCCAGCCATATTTTATAAATAGGTCATAGCTATAGCGTGTGGACTATTTCTTTAGAGGCAAAACGTTTTGGTTGCTTTTGCTCTTATTGAAGCAGTTTCTAGCAGCCTTTTCCAACAAGTTCTAGGAGACATTTATTGCTTTTCTTGGACTTATTTTTGAACTATAGAATTCTCAATGAGTTGAGACATTCCAATAAAAATTTCATCCTAAAAGGAGGAGTCTAGCTTGGGGAAAACTAGTGGTGAATCTGTTGCGCCAATGAGAAGCTTCTTCAACAGTTGAAGAAAGTTTTTCCTATTCCTCGAATTTTCTATTTTCACCTAGGTATTTTCCCTCTCTAAATCTAACTCCTATGTATGTCATGATCCTTGGGTATGTGTGTGGGTTAGTTACATTCATGCTTTTGGAGAGCCATTATGGTTCTACATATACCATGCAAATATGGTCCTTCCACCTCATATCTCCCAAAAGAGGCCTAGGGCAAGATATTTGCTGACTCTCTAATAGCATCAATACTATGTCTTTATTCCCAATGTTTGATTCCACTTTATGACCTCATCTTTGGAAAATTCCTTTTCCAAATTATCATATTATATTGTGCAAGAATTTCTTTGTATAAATCATTATAGAATACATTGGAGATGCACTCATTCTTCACAAAGATGAGGAGTCGGATCCCATCTTATATCTCACAAACCTCTATGTCTAAGTAACTGATGTCTAATATCTACCTAAATAGCCCACAAGGTGACCAAAGGGGTGTCAAAGCATGAGGACCTAAATATAAGGTTACTATTGATCCTTAGGTCAGAGATACGTGAAAAGTTCACAAATTGGGCATAGGATCATCCTGTCCCTTAGACTCATGATGGCATCTACAAACTTTAAAAGTCTCAATGACACATGAATGGTACCTTAGTTAAAGTTTACAAGAGTTGTAAATTGAATGAGGTAAAAGAAGTTTGTGCTATCAAGGGATATGTTTCAAGCTAGGATGACTATAACGTCATGTGTCATCAATTACAATCTAAAGATAACTAAGCTTGGAAAATCTTTTCAACTTGGACATAGTGGTGGACAATGATCTTCATAAGGATTTTATCCTCACATCCTCATGGAGTTTTATTAATAAAGTGTAGATCTAGAAAAAGACTACCATGACAATGGCAAACTTTTGATTCTTGTTCCCTCCTCTACATCTATAGGTCCTAGGGGTGCCAAAAAGAAGGTAAAAAAAAGAAACATTTTTCCTCTATGGAAAAATAACTATTAAAGGCATCCGAAGAAGTTAAGAAAATCATATAGGATATAGTCGATATTATTTTTTTTTGCTTCGGCAAAATAAGCCATTGGAAGCACTAATGTAAGGAATACCTTGCAACCCTTAAGAAGGGCATGTACTTCACTGAAGTGCATTTAGGATGAATTCTTCCTCATGGATATATGATATCTCATGTGATTTTTTTCTTCGTAAGTTGTTGCAAAGATTAGAAAGTAGAAGAATACTAAGTGATGAGAATATGATCCACTGCCTTGGCTAAGGAGTAAGAGTTATGACCAAAGCCAAAGGCATACAATAAGTTAGATTTAGAGAATTCTATACTTGTATTGGGCCTTTGTTATGATGTACCATGTATTATTGAGAACATTATTTCATTTCCTATTTTAGAGAGTGAATGATTTGGTCCTTCGATATCAAATGGAAGATTGAAGGCATTAAAGAATAGGCTCTTTAATAGCTTATGATACACTTAGCGAATAATTATAGATTTTTAAATTTTCAACCATTATTGATGCACTTTCAACAAAGTTAGATATCCAAAGAAATGCCATGTCATAATATGCATGACTTGAGCATATCTCTAAAAATAAGATGAACAAGATGAAAGTGCTCAAAGTACTAAAAGTTAGTGGCATGGAGGACATTCCTACTTGTGAATCTTGTTTGAAAGGAAAAATAACTAGGGCTCCTTTTATGGGGCAAACGGAATGCTCCACAAATCCTTTTGATTTAATCTATACGAATGTTTGTGGACCACTAAGCGTTTGTGGAAGAGAAGGCTATTCTTACTTCAACACCTTCACCGATGATTATAGTCGATACGAACATGTATATCTTATGAAGTATAAGTCCAAGGCCTCTAAAAAGTTTAACGTATATAGGAATGAAGTAGAAAAGAGAAAGGGACATAGTATTAAAGTTTTTTAATCAAATTGGAATAGTGAATATTTAAATACTGAATTTTTGGATTATCTAAAGAAGATTGGGATTCTCTCCCAAAAAACTCCACCTACCGACACATCTCAACATAATAGAGTAGCTGAGAGGAGAAATCATACCATGTTGGACATGGTACATTCCATGATGAGCTTTTTTGATGTGCCTATATCCTCTTGGGGATATGCCTCAGAAACGACAGCAAGGTGACTAAACATAATGCCATCAAAATCGGTGCCAAAGATACCATATGCGATATGGCATGGTAAAGCATCCTCTTACAATATTGTAAGGTTTGGAGAACTTTTGCGTACATAAGATGGACAATGGGAGATAAGTTGGATAGTAGATCCACTTTGTGCAAGTTTGTGAGATACCCTAGAGTGACTATGGCTATTATTTCTAAAATCCCTTGAAATAAAAGATGTTTTACTTTAAGGGTTTCCACCTTTTTGGAAAAGGAATTTCTATAAGGTAAAGAAGGCATTTTTGAACTTGGCAAAGTTCGTGATGATCATCAAATCCCATAAGTGATAGGAACAAATAAATATCAAAAACCCTCACACACAACCTCTAAGAAAGTTGGATCGGATCAAGGAGCAACCCAAAAGGTTTGGATTTCTTCATGAGATGAGACAATTAGATAGAGATCCAAAGACCTATGAGAAAGCTATATTGGGCAGAAGCTTAGGACATTGACTAGATGCCATAAAATTTGAAATAGAAGTATAGACTTTGTTAGATCTATTGGAGGGAGCAGCTCCCGTTAGTTGCAAGTAGGTCTACAAGTGAGAGTTGATAGAGAGGTGATAACCATAAAGGCGTGATTAGTGGCAAACATTTATACTAAAAAGCCCAATATTAATTTTGAGGAAACCTTTGCACCAATCATAATGTCTAAGTCTATTTGGATTTTACTTGTTATACTCACATATTATGACTATAAGGCATGACAATGGATGTGAAAATTGCTTTCCTCAATGGAGCATTAAAGAAGAATCTATATAGACTGCCTATAAAGTTTTACATTCTAAGAGAATGAGCGAAAAGTTTGCACACTCCAGAGGTCTATTTATGGACTCAAACAAGCATCCCAAACTTGGAACACACGTTTCAATTAGAAAGTTAAATCATTTAACTTTGTCAAAAATGTGTATAACCATGTGTGTGCAAGAGGCTAGTTTGAGTAGTATACAACTTATTGTGCTTCATGCCGATGACATTTTTCTTATTAAAAATGAGAGAAACATATTAGAGTATACTAAAATGTGATTATCTACACAATTATTCATAAAAGAATTAGGAGAAATAACCTACGTATTATAAATACATATCTATAGAGATAGATCTAGGAGGATGCTAGGGCTTTCCCAAACCTTATACATTGATTAAATACTAAAGAGGTTTAGTATAGAAGAATCCAAGAGAGGATTCCTTCCTATGGGACATAGTATTCATCTCTCAAAGTCTAGGGCCCCTAAAACTGAGGAATAGAAATGAGAAATGTCCCACATACCTTATGCATCCACTATAGGAAGCATATTGTATGCCATTTAATGTACAAGATCAAATGTGGCACACTCACTAAGCATTACAAGTAGGTTCCAATCCAATCCTATTGAGATTCATAGGATGGTAGTAAAATTAATCCTTAAGTACTTGAGAAGGGCTAAGAACTTGTTTTTGGTATATGGAAATGGAGAATTGAAACTCAAGGGATTTTTGGATTCAAGTTTCCAATCTAATGTAGATGACCTAAAATCTACTTTTGGATTTACATTTTGCCCTAATGGCAGCATGGTAAGTTAAAAGAATTCTAACAAGACACCATGGTTGGAATTACCATCAAGGTAAAATAATTTGTGACTTTGGAAACTGAAAGAAAGGTGTTTAGATGAAAAACTTCATCCAAAAGTTAGATATAGTGCCTAGCATGTATGAACTTACGATTATCTTTTGAAGATAATTTAGGACTTGAGCCAAGATCTTACTAGTGATCCAAACATAGTAAATACATTATCATTTGATATATGATATTAATTGATAGAGGTGACAACCAAGTGGATAAAGTTACCTCAGAAACGAATACAACAAAATAATTATCTAAATCGCTAAACCTTTAAAAGACATCTTGAAAAGATAGGTCATAAGGTCAAAGGGCATTAGCTTTAGGGCAATTGAGAGATTATTGGAATATTGCCCCTCAAGCTAATTAGAATGGCCTTGTAAACTATTTCCTTGCAAGATAATCTCGATTGGATGGTATTTATTATATGGCCATCCTCATCTTATGCTCATTATTTATTTCACTAGCATTTAGATGAAGCCTTTAGATTACACAAGACTATGGGGTTTGGTCATGTACTAGGCAGTAATTATGGAATAAGTCTTACATGGTTGTGATCTTAAACCTTCCAAGTCATAGGATCTTATGAGATAGGACATTTAAGATCTAAATAAACTTGCACTAACAATGCATAAATCCAAAGGTTGGAGATTGCTATGCTCCATAAGCAATGGGTGTTTGTTAGAGAACAGGGTACTGAAAATCCACTAGAGAATCCACTAGATAGCTATAGTAACAAATCGAAAATGGATAGTTCTTCTACTACTTATGCTAGTACATATTATTGGTTTTCTAACCTAAGGGTTCATGATAACCTTATGTCCAGTCCTCATGCTTTGACTCTTCCTTGACTACCTAGTAGGTTTTTTGGGATGAGATTAGGTATGAACTACTTGGCATAGAGATTTATGAGAACTAAGATGGAGTCTGACTACTTATCTTTGTGAAGGGCGAGTACATCTCCTATATATTCTGTAATGATCAATTTCAAGAAATTCTTATTCAAGGTGATGTGACAATTTGGGAAGGCATTTCTAAAGATGAGGTTAAAAAGGGAATTGAACATTAAGAATGGAAGTATAGTATTGATGCTATTATAGAGCTAACAAATATCTTACCCTAGGCCTCTTTTGGGAGATAGAAGATGGAAGGACTGTATTTGGATGGTACACATAATGCTAGAATGGTTTTTCAAGAGCATTTATTTCAGCCAATTAGTTGAACTCCATGGACTTGAGGTTGGACATCAACCATAAAAATTGGGTACTCTTTAATTAATGAGATTAATTGAATTGAGTTGCTTAATTTAAAGGAGTTTAAATTAATATGAATATTTGATATTTCAAAAGTCACAAAGAGCTATGAGCCTATGCTCAATGAACAATAAAACCTAACGGGTCACACACAAAAGCTAATAGCATAGTCTATTAAAAGAAGAAGAATTTTCTAAGAGTTAGAAAATTCATGACTGGGTTTTAGAGAAGACAAAATTGTAGTCATTTTGGCTTGATCAATTTAAATGTTAAGTTGGTCAAATTAATTTAAGAGTTAAATTAAGATTAATTAATTAAGAGTTAATTAATTAATGTCACATAACTATCAATTAATCAAAATTAATTTAATTAAGTTAGAGAGTTAATTTTTTAGGGAGAATAATTAAATGAATGGTTCATTTAATTTGAATTGAGATTTAATTGCAAGACATTTCATAAGATTAAATATGTGCTTCAATTAATATTATTATTCACTAACCACAAGTTAGTGGTTACCTTGGCAAGGATACTTGGCATCACTTCTATGAGGATGGTGTATGACCACTCCTATATATAAATATAGGAGAGTGGCCGGCCAAAGAGAGCAAGGTGTACATGATTAGTGTGATTTTTCCCAACTTAAGTAGTAGGAATCTAATTTTGTTAGCCTCCCAATATTCTCTCCAACTCCCTCCACCTTCCACCTTCATATTCCCATCATTCCTTCACTCATCTCTATAGATATTCTAGCCATTTTGTAGAGAATAGGCCATAGATTTGATGTGTGGACTTTTACATTAGAGGCAATCTATTTTGGTTGTTCTTGCTCTTGATTGGAGCAGTGTTTGGCAGTTGGTTCTTGCTTGTTCTAGGAGTACCTCTAGTATTCTAATTAGGCTAAAGTTTGAGCTATAGAATATTTAAAGCGTTAAAGAGTTATAGTAAAAATTTTAGCCAAAGCGGAGGAGTCCATCTAAGGAAAAATTGGTGGTTATTTTGCTGTGCTAGTGAAGATCTTGTTTGACAATTGAAGAGAGTTTTACTTGCTTTTCAAATTTTTTACTTTCACCTAGGTACTTCCCTCTTCTAAATCTGAATCCTGTACATGTCTAAATCCTTGTTGTGTTGTGTAAGCTAGTTTATTCAATTTATTTTTTTTGAAACATTTGGATCCTAGTGCTATACAAAGCTTCAAGATTAAAGTTAGATTGTTACCTCTCAAGTAAAATCTAACCAAAACTTGAAGTTGTACTTTCTTTCTTGAAAGTAGACTACTTCTGATGTGGCTAAGTGTGATCCGAAGGCCTATAAGGAAGCTATGTTGGACATAGACTCGGGACATTGGCTTGATGCAAAAATCCAAAATGGACTCCATGTACTTTAACAAAGTACAGATTATGGCAGATCCACCAAAGGGAATAGTTTCTATTAGTTGCAAGTGAATTTATAAATAAAAGCTAGGAGTCGATGGAGAGATACTGACCTTTAAAATGCGACTAGTGGCAAGAGATCACACTCTAAAACCTAGTATTAACTTTGAGGAAACCTTTGCACTGGTGGCAATGCCTAAATCTATTCAGATTTTACTTGTCGTATAAGCATTTTATGACTATGAGATATGACAAATGGATGTGAAAATCACTTTACTCAATGGAAACATTGAAAAAGAAATCTATATGGAGCAACCATAAGGTTTTACATCTAAGGAAAATGAGCAAAAGGTTTGTAAACTCTAGATATGTATTCATGAACTTAAACGAGCATCCCAAAATTGGAACATACATTTTGATTAGAAAGTCAAATCATTTGACTTTGTCAAAAATGTGTATAAACATTAAGTGTACAAGAAGGCTAGTGAGAGTAGTATACAATTTATTTGCTTTACGTCGATGACATCCATCTCATTGAGAATGATGTAGGAATGTTAAAGTGTCCTAAAGTAAAGTTATCTACAAAATTCTCCTTGAAGGATTAGGAAAAATGTAGGGAATACGTATCTATAGAGACAGATCAAGAAAGATACTAGGGCTTTCACAAACCTCATATATTGACAAGATACTAAAGAAGTTTAGTATGAAAAAATCTAAGAGGGTATTTCTCTCGATGGAACATAATCTTCATCTCTCTAAGTCCATAGTCCCTAGGACTAAAGATGAGAGACAAAGAATGTCCCACATACCTTATGCCTCCACTATTGAGAGTATAATGTATGCAGTCCAATGTACAAGATCAGATATTGCACACGCTCTAAGTTTTACGAGCTATTTCTAATCCAATCCCATTGAAAACTAATAGATGGCCATTAAAACAATCCTTAAGTACTTGAGAAGGACTAAGGACTTATTTTTGGTATACAACACTAGAGAATTGATACTTAAGAGGTTTTTGGGTTCTAGTTTTCAATCTAATATAGATGACCTAAATTCACTTTTGGATTTATATTTTTACCTCAATGGCAATGTGGTGGGTTAAAAGAGCTCCAAATAAGACACCACAGCCAAGATTACTGCTGAGGTGAAATAATTTGTGGTTTTGGAAAGAAAGCTCATCCAAGAGTTTACTGTATTATCTAGCTTGCATTAGCTTACAATTGTCTTTGAAAGATATTTAGGGCCTGAGTTAAGATCTCACCAATGATCTAAACACAATAAAAGTGTTATCATTTAACATATGATATCAACTGATAGAGGTAACAACAGAGTGGATAAAGTTGCCTTAGAAGACAATATAGCACAACTACTGTTTAAACCACTAAACGCAAATGGTCTTTGAAGGACATCTTGAGAAGATGGGCCTTAAGATTATAGGGAATTCACTTTAGGAAAAGTAGGAGATTGTTGGAATAATACCCCACAAGCCAATTAGATTGGCACGTAAACTACTTCACTTATGATATGATCTTAATTGAATAATATTCATTATATGGCCATCCTCATCTTAAGCTCATTATTACTTCACTAGCAATTGGATAAAGTCCTTAGATTAACGAGACTACAAAAATTGATCATGCACTGGTTGGTGATCATGGAATAAGTCTTACATGATTGTGATCTTAAATCTTTCGAGTCATAGGATCTTACAGACAGAGCATCTAAGATCTAGATAGACTTACACTAATGATGCATAAATCCAAAGGTTAGATGTTGCTCCATTCCATGGGAAATCCCATATGAGATATAGATATATGTTAATAGGTGCTTCTTGGAGAATAAAGCATTGAAGGCCCGTCTAGAGAATCCACTAGATAGCCAAAATGGCAAGTCGATAATAGTAAGTTCTTCAATTTACGCTAGTATATATACTTAGTCCTTTGACCTAAGGATTTAGGTTGTCATGCTTTGGCACCTCATTAGTCACTTAGTGGGCCATTAGGTAGAGATTGGACTTAAGCTACTTAGATATAAAAGTTTGTGAGATACAAGATGGGATCCGACTCTTTATCTTTGTGAAAGACGATTGCATCTCCTATGTATTCTATAATGATCAATACTATGAAATCCTCGTGCAAGGTAGTACGATAATTTAGAAAAGGAGTTTTCCAAAGATGAGGTCATAAAGTGGAATTGAACATTAGGAATAGACACATAGTATCAAGTCTATTAGGGAGCTAGCAAATATCTTACCCTAGGCCTTTTTTGAGAGACATGAGGTGGAACGATTGTATTTGCATAGTACACATGGAGCTATAGTGGCTCTCCAAAGGCATTCATTTTGGCCAATTAGTTGGGCTTCATAAGCTTAAGGTTGAACATTAACCATTGAAATTGGGTACCTTCAATTTATGGATATTAATTTAATTGAGACAATTAGTTTAAAGGAGTTTAAACTAAAATAAATATTCAATATCCAAAAGCCACAATGGTTGTGAGCTCATGCCTAATAAATTATGGAACCTAACAGGTCACACACAAAATCCAATTGCATTTCCTACATGATGAAAAAATTTTCTATTAGTTAGAAAATTACACCTTGTGGACCATTTATGAGGTTGGAGAAAATTGAGGTAATTTTTAGCTTGATTAATTTAATTGCTAAGTTTATCAATAAATTTAAGAAGTTAAATTAGATCAATAATTAAGAAGTTAATTATTTGGTGCCACATGACCATCAATTGGTTAAGTTAGCTTAAAGAATTAAGTTAACCATGACTAACTTAAGAGTTAAGCTAATTGACTTAAGAATTATGTCAAAGGTCAATTGATTAAATTAAGGTGTTTAACTTAATTAATGAGAGAAATCTATTTTGGAGAAAAAAGTCAAATGAAAGGTTCATTTGGTGTGGAATTTTAATTAACTTGAAGTTACATTCCAAATGAAATTGAAATACACACAAAATGCAAATTCACCTTTGAATTACAACTTGTCATCTTGCAAGACAAGTTGGCGGTCTCCCTTGAGAAAGGTGTGATGCTAGCTTGGCATCACACTATCCTCACTCTATATATAAATATATAGGGAGAGAGGGGCAACCAATGATGCATCATGTGAAGAATTATATTCTCTCACATTTTCCCTCCAAATCTCAAATATTGCTTCATGTGTTGAAACTTCATTTTCTCTCACCTTCTCCTACCTTAAATCAAGCCTTTATCTCTGCAAACCTGCTTCTTGTTTTCCAGCTCACATTAAGGAAATTATGATCTATAATTGGTGTGTGGATCATATTATTAGAGACAAGACAATTGGATTGCTAGCCTTTGGAGATGCACTGTCAAGGCAGTCTATTTAGTGATTTTATTCTGGCACCACCCAAAGCCTTTTGAGATGTATTTTTTACAATAGCTTCATCAAGGAGTTTAGAATATGCTCTAATTTTTTCAAAATTTTTGTAAGATTTTAGTTTGTACTAAAGTTGCTCCAAATCTACTATGCCGCTATGTGATAGTTTCTAGATTGAAGAAGTGTTCTTCGTCATTTCCATTTTTTGAGCAAATCTAGGTAACTCTTCTTCCAAATCTAAATTGATAGCATGTTTAGATCTTTGTTAACACATGTAGCCTAGTTTATTTTTAGTTTTATTATTGGATCCTAGTACTACATGTGCCTTCACATACGATATCATATATCCATGAAGAAGAATTTATCCTTAAATTCACTTCAATAAAATACATTTCCTTCTCAAAGGTTGTAAAGTATTCTTTGCAATACTGCTTCTAATGACCTATCTCACCAAAGTAGAAATAAGTAATATCGACTATATTCTCTATAATTTCCTTAACTCCACTGGATGCCTTTAATGGTTGCTTTCCCTTGAAGAAAGAACTTTTCTTCTTTTTATCTCTCTTTGTAGCACCCCTAGGGCCCGTAGACTTGGAGGAAGAAACAATATCAAAGGTATGCTCTTGTCATGGTTGTATCCATCTAGATCAGCACTTTGATCAATAAAACTCGATGAGGATGTGGGGATCAAATCCTCATGGAAATCATTGTTCATTACTACATCTAAGTTGAAGGGCTTCTCCAAGCCTAATCATCTTTAGACCATAATCGATGATACATAACTTCTCATCTATCCTAACTTTAAAAATCTTCTTTGACAACATGAACTTCTCATACCTTGTTTGCTTTACAACTCTTGTAAACTTAAACTAAGGTACTATTTATGTGTCCATGAGATTTTTGAAGTTTACTGATTCTAAAATGAGACTATGGGATAAGATGATCCTCAATCAAATTCATGAACATTTCACATGTCTCTTAATCTACTTTACTCCCCACGGGGTTAGGAACACTATGATGTAGGACATATTCATTTCTCCAAATCCAGAATTAATTGAGGTTTAATCAAACATGGAAGCTACGCCCGGTGGGTTTATTGGTTTCTAAAATAATATTGAGTGAATGTTCAATAATTCTTGATATTTTGCAAATCATCGAAGGTGAAAAAAGGATAAATGTTTTTGATTGAATATTGATATTAAAAACATGTTCAAAGTTCTTCAAGTATGTTTTCTCCCATTATTTTATCAAATCCTTCAACCCCTAAAAGAATTCGGAAAATCTCATTTCCTAGTGGAATCAAGACCCTAAGAACTTGTAAGTGGACCCTTGTATTTGCCTGTATATCTACAACAAACTAAAAGCAACTTTTGCTAATAACATCTCTATATAACTTTGGATATATTTACCTCTCCCTTCATATAGATCCCCTAATTGGACTACCTCTACACAACTAGGTATTAAATTGAACCTACCAATCAAACTTTGATTCAAGACTGCCCTACAACATCCTCTGTACCTGAGTGTATAATGAGTGGGAAGCTTCAAATCAAAGGTTCATCATGTGGTCACAACTTCTATCTAAGTGTGACCTGTGAATCCGGATGTATATCACACAAAGATAGTAGCGTCATCATGTCATATACTATTAGTAGAAGGCATGGATTAATCAAAACTTCTTTTAATTTATATCCATTTTGACTTAATATTTGAAGCACTTAGACATCTAAGTGGAGGGTTTTTCTTGTTTGTAAAGATCTCATCAATTTTATCTTTTTATTTAGGTTTTTATAACCTAACCAAGCATCTTATACATCAATAAGATATGAAACGCATAAATAAGTAAATGCACCTAGCAGGGATGACCATGAGCCTAACCTTGTGATGTACTTAGAGCCACATGTACACCATTTAGTTGATTTTAAGTGATTTAATTAAATCTAACTATTGTATGAGTGTATCCATATATATTCATGCATCTTCAAGCTTCCTTAGGTCTTCTTTGTTCCTTGCAACTTCTACAAGAGAAAGAAATTCTTAGTCCTAATGATTCTACTCTCATAATTTTTACAAGATAAAATAAAAAAGGATGCAAATCCTAATAAATACAACTCTTTTCTATAATTTGAAATAAATAAAATTAATATTAAAGGATCAAGATTAGAGGCGTTCATCTGATCAACCCGATCTGATGAACTTGACAATCTAAACAAGCCAATTTAATTGGTCTACTTCAATTCGGGTAATCGAGTTGGATCAAGTAAAATTTGATCAAACCCGATTACATTTGGTTCAATTTTTGGATTTCACATTCATCAACCTGACCCAACCCAACCCCACCTAATTAAGTAAAATAAATAATAATTTATTATTTTTTTCAAATTATGACTCTTGTTATTTATATTTGTATTTAATGCTCAACTGAGATTTGAATTTGAAATTTTATATTATCAATCATGGTTTGTGACAAAGAAAGAGATAATTTATAATAATTATGATTTGCAGTACTTTTGTGTAATACTATGTGCTTTTGAATTTTGATGAATATTTTGAGAAAATTTAATTATCTTGATTTCCTAGTTAAAAAACTAAAGAAATTGTAACTAGTGCTTTCTCCTCCTCCTTCTTCTTCTTTCTTTCTTTCTTTCCCCCCTTCCCCCTTAAATCCAATTATCCGAACCAAACCAACCCGATTTAGATTGGTTTGGTTTGGTTCAAGTACAAAAATTAAAAATGATAAAACCCAACCCAAACCAAATTAATTAAAAATGATCATTTCGGATTCCTTTTTTCCTTAAACCCAAACTAACCTGACCCATGAACACCCCTACTCATGATCATCCCCATTCATTCATCATTTATTTAACAATTAAATAAACAATAAATAAATCAAGAATTGACTTTTAATTCCAAAAATTAAATGCTTGTCTCATAAACAATTAATTGGTCAATAAAAAATAAGCCTAACATTTATGCATCTCAGTTTTGCACAAAATTGGAGATTAACTCAAGCAAATTTCTAAAAGTAATGAAAAAATATCAAATATAATTTTGAGAACTTGCACAATACTTTTACATCTATGTAGTATGGTCTTGATTACTTTTGGTCACTTAAGGAGCACAAGACGTAGCTCAAAACTCATCCAAAACCCAACATAGTGTTGTTACCCTAGCCTAGCTAGCTGGCCATGTGGCTAGCACACAAGTGGTGCCCTTGCTACTAGTAGCGCCTGGTTAGGTTGTTGGCAACACCCCTATTTTGCGATTTTGACAAAATCAGGCCAATTTTGGCTCAACTTTTGTGCACCAAAACATTTAAGACACCTCCTAAACATCAAAACACAAATTATAGATGAAATTATAGATTTAAAACATTTTTCAAAATAGAATTTCATGTGTTCAATCATGCTTAAACTTCAAGTTCAAGTAAGGATAACTTTTTTCAAATACCACCAATCAACTCTAATCAAATTGGATCCAAAAAAGGACCAAAACATCTTAAGGCCAAATTAAACATGCTATATCAACATATAACATCAAGTAATGCCAGATCAAAATTCAACATTAGCAACTATGAATTAAAACATGCTCATCATATGAATTAACACTTAAAACACATATTATCATAATTTCAATTCTACAACATCAAGTATTTGGTGATTTTGATCAATCTATCACATGAATCGTCAATCAAAAATCCAAATCATAGCATGAATTAGGCTCCAATACCAATTGAAGTCACATGTAGCATTAAGATCCAATTACCAAAGCTCAAAAATGCTAAAATAACTAGGCTATATATGAAACCAAGGATCTGAACATGCCATAGATTCCAATTTGGCATAAGGATTACCTTGATTTTCACAAAATCCAATGAAGATGGAAAAAAGACTTAATCTATGTCCCCAACAATATAGAAGCATTTGAGCAACTTTTTCCTAACCAAAAAAACTCCAATTTGAGTGAACTTTGAACCAAATTGACACCAACTCCTTAATGTATCTCCAATAAAAAATTCAGCTAAAAATGAAATAGTGAAGACCTCCAAAGGTCACTCCAAAGTTAACACCTAAAATAGAGGATCCCCAAAGGCTAGCAATCCAATTATCTTGACTCTAATGAAAAGATTCACATAGCAATGCACAATCCAATTCCCCTCAATGTCGGTTGGATCAAAAAGAGGAGAAAAGAAAGGATGAAAGCTTAATTTGGAGGTAGGATATGAAGAGAAGTAAAGCTTCAACACATAAGGCAACATTTGGGAATTTTGGAGAGAAATTGAGAGAATCTAATTCTAGCTTGCAAATTGACACATATAATGAATATGGCTGCCCCTCATACTATATCTATAAATAGAGAAAGGATGGTGTGGTGCCAAGGTGGCATCACTCCTTCCTCAAGGGTGGCGCCAACTTGCCCTTGCAAGTTGGCATGTGAATTTGAATTTGTGTGCATTTGAATATAATTTGAAATCTTCATTTCATCTCATGAAATATCATCCAAATAAATCCTAATCTCACACCAAACGAACATTTCATTTAAAATTTTCCTCCAAAATTAATTCTTCATTTTAATTAAATTAAACACTTTAATTTAATTAATTAACCTTGACTTAACTCTTTACATCAATTTGCTTAACTCCTTAAGCGAGTCATTGCTAACTTAACTTCTTAAGTTAACTTGATCAGTTAATAGTCATGTGGCACCAAATAATTAACTCTTCAATTAATTGGTCTAAATTAAACTCCTTAAATTAATTAGATCAATTTAACAATTAAATTGAACAAGCTAAAATGACTACAATTGTCTACCAACAATTAACTCCAAAATCGATCATGAAGGAATGCTTTTAACTTTTAGAAAATTCCCCTTCATCAATTTTGATTTGCATTTGGCTTTTGTGTGCAACCCATTATATTCTACCATTCATTGAATATAAGCTGACAAATCTTTGTGACTTTAGAATATTAAATATTCATATTAGTTTAAACTTCTTAAAACTAATCAACTCAATTCAATTAATCTCTATTAATTGAAAAGTACCCAATCTTCATGGTCAATGTCCAACCTCAAGCCTATAAAGCCCAACTAATTAGCCAAAATAAATGCTTTTGGAGAATCATTCTAGCGCTATGCATACCATGCAAATATGGTCTTTCTATCTCCTATCTCTGGAAAGAGGCCTAGGAAAAGATATTTGTCAGCTCTCTAATAACCTTAATACTATGTTTCTATTCCCAATGTTCGATTCTCCTTTATGTCCTCATCTTTGAAAAATCCTTTCTCTATATTGTCATACTATCTTGTGTAAGGATTTCTTGAAATCGATTAGTATAGAATACATGTAAAGAGATGGATCCCATCTTGGTTCTCACAAGCCTTCATGTCTAGGTAGCTCATACCCAGGCTCTACCACAAGACCCACTACGTGGCTAGGGAAAACTCAAAGCATGAGGACCTAAACACAAGGTTACCATAGATCCTCATGTCAAAGGACTAATTATATGTACTAGCATAAGTTGGAGAACTTGCCATTACCAACATGTCACTATAGCTATCTAGTGGATTCTTCGGATGGGCCTTTAGTGCTTTAATCTCTAACAAGCACCAATAAACATACACCCATATCTTATATGGCATTGATCATGAAGCAGAGCAATATCCAACCCTTGGATTTATGCTTTATTAATGCAAGTCTATCGAAATCTTAGATGCTATATCTCATAAAATCCTATCACTTGAAAGATTTAAGATCACAATCGTGTAAGACTTGTTTCATGAACACCACACAGTACATGACCAAGTCTTGTAATCTTGTGTAATGTAAGTGTTTCAACTAAAAACAAGTGAAGTAAATATAAGCATAAGATGAAAATGGTCATTTAACAAATATCATTCAATCATGATTACATCACAAGTGAAATGGTTTGCATGCTAATCTAATTGGCTTGTGGGGGCAATACCTAAATAAGGCATGGGTCGTCTTTTTGAAATTTAGAATAATCTTGAGGTTTCTTGGCCAATCACGAAAGTTTGGCTTGGTTAGCTTATTGATTTCCAAAATAATTTTTAGTAGATTTTTAGCCATTTTGAGTTTGGGATTTCAAAAATCTATAGAAGGTGAAAAGAAAAGTATAAGCATGTGATTGAATATTGATATTTGAAAATATGTTTATGATTTTTCAAGCATATTTCCCCTACCTTTTTATAAAATTTTTTACCCCTTAGAAAATTTGGGAAATCATATTTCTTAGGGAGAATCAAGACCCTAAAGACTTGTAAGTAGACCCCTATGACCAAGTGCCATCCACAAACAGTCAAAAGGTAAGCAACTTTTGCTAATTACATATCATGCAACTCTTAATATATTTTGCCTCACTTTTCATGTAGACCTACGTGTCGTGTGCTATCTATATCACTATGTGTTAAGCCAAACCTACCAAATAAACTTTGATTCAAGGCCACTCCACAACATCCCCCATGACTAAGTGTCAATGCATGGGAAGCCTTAAATCAAATGTACATCTTATGCTAAGTATATGATCATAGCTTTCTACCTCAATGTGACCCCCATGACTGAGTGCCATCACACAAAGATGGTAGCATTGTCATGTCATATACCATTGGTAAAAGGCATGTATTTATTAAAATTTCTTTTAATTTGTATCCATTTTAACTTAAAATTTGGTAGCACTTAGATATTCTAAGTTGAGGAATTTTCATGCTTGCAAAAGATCTCATCAATTTTATCTTCTTATTTAGGTTTTGTATATCCTAACTGTGCATCCTACAAATTAATAAGATATGAAAAGAATAAACAAGTAAATGCACTTAGCATACTCCTAAGGTGGGATGACCATGAGCCTTAACCAAGAGGTGCACTTAGAGCCATAAGTGCACCACTTAGTTGATTTCAAGGGGGTTGATTAAATCTATCTATATTACATAAGTGTATTCCCATACATGCATGGGTTTTCAAGACTTCATTGGTCTTTTTTACTCCTTGCAACATTTACAAGAGAAAGAAATTCTCACTCCTAATGATTCTACTCTCATAACATTTACAAGGTAGAATTAAGAGGTATGCAAGCCCCTATTTAATACTACCCTTTTCAACAACTTAAAACAAATAAAATCAATAGTAAAAGCTCATAATCATCCCCATTCATTTAACACTTAAATGAAGAATAAATAAACTAAGAATTGACATTCAATTCCAATAATTAAGTGCTAATCTCATAAACAATTAATTGACTAAGCAACAACAAGCATAACATTTATCCATCATTATTGATGATTAACTTTAACAAGATTTTAAAACCAATGAAAAATTTCAAGCATAATTTTGAGAACTTGCACAACACTTATGCAACTATTGTGTATGATTTAGAACATTTTTGGTCACTTAAGAAACACAAAAATAGGCTCAAAACTCATCCCTCCATAAACTAGTTGCTGCAATCAAGGCTCTAGGCATATAGTTGGGCAACAGATAGACCTTGGAGAATCCACTACCTTGCCAGTGCTCTGCTGTAGTGCAATAAAACCCCCATTTTTTGGTTGGGAACAAGTCAAGCCATTTTTGGCTTAAATTTTGTGCATAAAAATTTCTAAGACACCTCTTAAGCATCAAATCACACATTATAGATGAAATTTTAGATTTAAAACACCATTTAAAAATAGAAATTCAAATGCTCAAACATGCTTCAAAAATCAAGTTTAAATAAGAATCTCCATTTTCTAAAAATCTCCAATAATCTCCAATCAAATTAGAACAAAAATGGCCAAAACACTTTAAGATAAAATTCAACATACTATATCAACAGATAGCATCAACTATTGCCAATCAACATTCAACATTAGCAACTATGAATTAAAAGAAACTAATCAAATGAATTATCACTTAAAACACATATTAGAATGATTTCGCTTCATCAAGCAAAAGAGCCACAAACATTATTATCCAAACACTCCAATCCATAAATTGGATCAAGTATTGGGAGATTTTGATCAACCCTTCACATGAATTAATCAAACACCTTGATGAAGATCTTGTAAAAAATTCAACCAAAATAGAAAATTGAAAGCTACTCTAGAAATGCCTCCAAATTGACTAGATTGTAATTGATCTCCAAAAACTAAGCAATCCAGGTGTATTGTCTCTAATGTGATGATCCACAAACTAATGGACAATCCAAATTTCTCCAATATTAGTTGAAAAATAAAGGCAAAATGAGCAAGGATAAAGACTGAATTTAGGAGATGGAGAGGTGAAGAAAAACATGAAGCCTCAACACACAAGAGAATCATAAAATTGGAAAGAAAATAGAATCTAACTTTTAGATTGTGTGTGCAAGTATGGTAGTCAGCCAATGCTATGTCTATATATAGATTGAGGTAAGGGGTGATGCTAGTTGGTTTCACACCTCTCATAAGGTGCCACCTAAGCAAGCCAGTTGCATTTGAAATCACATTTCACTTGCATTTGAATTTTTTTCAAAATCCGCATTTCATTTCATGAAGTGTCATCCAAATAAAATCAAATACATTCCAATTGAATTCCTTAATTTGACCAATTGATAGTCATGTAGCACCAATTAATTAACTCCTCAATTTAATTGGTCTAATTTAATTCTTAAATTATTTAGATCAATTTAACAATTAAATTGATCAAGCTAAGATGACAAAAAAATAAGACAGTCATTTCCCTCTAAAATTAGACAAGATGGAATTTTTCTAACTCTTAGAAAATTCTCTACATCAAGTAGGATTTCCAATTGATTTTTGTGTATGACCCATTAGGTTCTACCACTCATTGGACATAAGTTCACAACTCTTGTGACTTTTAGGATATCAAAATATTCACATTAGTTTAAACTCCTTGAAACTAATAACTCAATTCAATTAACCTCCATTAATTAAAGAGTATCCAATCTCCATATTTGATGTCCAACCTCAAGCCCATGAAGCATTACTAATTGGCCAAAATGAATGCTTTTAGAAACCTATTCTAGTTTTATGCTTACCATGCAAATGTGGTCCTTCCTTCCTAGATCCTAAAAGAGGCCTAGGGTAAGATATTTGTTAAGACACTAACAGCTTCAATGTTGGAATAGTACCCAACAAACCAATAAGATTAGCCGTATAAACTATTTCACTCATGATACAATCTTGATTGAATGATATTTTTTATATGGCCATTCTTATTTTATGCTCATTATTTCTTCACAAGCATTTGGATGAAGCTCTTAGATCACACATGACTATAGGACTTGGTCAATTCAATGGGTGGTAATCATGGAATAAGTCTTACACGATCATGATCTTAAAGCTTCCAAATCAAGGATCTTATAAGATAAGACATATAAGATCCAAATAGACTTGCACTAATAATACATCAATCCAAGGGTTAGATGTCATCCATTTCATAGGTAATATTATATGAGATATGTGTGTATATTAGTAGGTGATTGTTAGAGAACATGACATTGAACACCTATCAAAGAATCCATTAGATAGCTAGAGTGGTAAGCTCTCTAGCTTATGCTAATATATATTATTAGTTCTCTAGTCTAAGAATTCATGGTAACCTTGTGTTCGGTCCTCATACTTTGACTTATTCTTGGTCACCTAGTAGGCTGTTTGGGTTGAGGTTAGGTATGAGCTACTTGGCTTGGAGATCTATGAGATCCAAGATGGAATTTAACTTCTCATTTTTAGGAAAGGCTAGCGTATCTCCTATGTATTCTATAATAATCGATTTCAAGAAATCATTGCGCGGGGTGTTGTGATAATTTAGGAAAGGCGTTTTCCAAATATGAGGTCACATAGCAAAATTGAACATTAAGAATAGAGACATAGCATCGAGGCTATTAGGGGGCCAACAAATATCTTACCTTGGGTTTTTTTCAAGAGATAGGAGTGGATGGATCATATTTAAATGGTACGCATAGAGCTATAATAGTTTTCCAAGAGCATTCACTTCGACTAATTAGTTGGCCTCCATGGGCTTGAGGTTGGACATCAACCATGGAGATTGAATACTCTTCAATTAATAAGACTAATTAAATTGAGTCAATTAGTTAAAAGTATTTTAAACTAAAATGAATATAAGATATTCAAAAGTTAAAAGAAGTTGTGAGTCTATGTCCAATGAACGGTAGAACCTATTGGGTCGCATACAAAAGCTAATTAACTTCGAGACTTGATGGAGGAATTTTCTAGATGTTAAAATATTCACCCCTAGCGGATCAATTTTGAGGCAATCAATTTTGTGGTTAATTTTAGCTTGATTAATTTAAGTGTTAGATTAGCCAATTAATTTAAGGAATTAAATTAGATTAATAATTAAACAATTAATTATTTGGCACCAAAATGATCATCAATTTGTTAAGTTAACTTAAAGAGTTAAGTTAACAAAATTAAGCTTAAGAGTTAAACTTGTTAACTTAAGTACTAAGTCAAAGGTTAACTAATTAAATTAAAGTACTTAATTTAATTAATAAGAAGAATATATTTTGGAGGTAAAATTTAAATGAAGAGTTCATTTGAATTAGCATTTTAATTAATTTGAAATTAGATTACAAATTAATGCATATGAAATTCAAATAAAATTTGACTTTAAATTTGCCACGTAAGCTTACAAATGACTGGCCACCTTGAGGAAGGTGTGATGCCAAATTAGCATCACACCATCCTCCTTCTATATATAGATATAGAGGTGTGAGGATTCAGCACTTGCACAATTGGTTTGAAGAATTAGATTCTTTGCATTTTCCCTCTGAAAACCTCTCTCCAAACATTGCCTTATGAGTTGAAACTTTGCTTTCTCTTCTTCTCCCAACCTCAAAATTAGCCTCCACCATAGTGTTTCTCCTCTCTTTATCTAGCTAAAAGTGAGGATAAATTGTAAGTTCAACTGGTGTGTGGATCATAACAATAGAGGCAAAACATTTGGGTTGCTTACCTTGGAGATCCACTATGCAGAGCAGTGAGTTTGGCAAATTTTTATGAGGAGATCCAAACCCATTTTGCTCCTAATGTTTCACAACATATTCATCATTTCATTGAGAAGTTCTATATTTAATTTCTTGAATTTTGGAGATCTCGAAGCCATGTAAAAGTTGTCGTTTCTCTGTTGTGCCAGTTTCTCACATATTCTGGGCTCATGAAGTGTTCACAATTATATCCTTGGAAATTATCAATTCAAGGTACCTCTCTTATGAAATCTAAATTTATAGCATGTATAGATCCTTGGTAGCTGGAGTAGCCTAGTTAATTTTAACTTTTGAAGTTTTAATTATTGAATCCTAGTGCTACTCTTGCCTTCACCCAATATTATGTTTTCATTTCCAATGTTCGATTTTGATTTATGACCTCATCTTTGAAAAAATCCTTTTTCAATTTTTTGTACTGTCATGTGCAAGGACTCTTTGGAATTTATCATTATAGAATACATAGGAGATGCACTTTTCGTCTCACAAACCTCCATGTCTAAGTAACTCATATCCAAGCTCAACCTAAAAGCCTACGAAGTGGTCAAGGAAGAGTCAAAGCATGAGGACCTAAACACAAAGTTACCATGGATCCTTAAATCAAATGACCAATTATATGCACTAGCGTAAGTTGGAAAACTTGTCACTATCGACTTGTCATTACAACTATCTAGTCGATTCTCTAGGCTAGTATTCAGTGAATTTGTTCTCTAACAAGTACCTACTAACATGCACCTATGTTTCACATGGTTTGCTTACGAAATAGAGTAATATCCAACCCTTGTATTTATGCATCATTGGTGCAAATCTATTCGAATCTTAGATGCTCTTTCTCATAAGATTCTATAATTTGAAATATTTAAGATTATAACCATGTAAGATTTATTTCATGATCACCAAGCAGTGCATGACCAAGTCCCATATTCTTGTGTGATCTAAGGGTTTCAACCAAATGCCAGTGAAGTAAATAAGCATAAGACGAAGATGACCATTTATAATGAATATCATTCAATCAGAATTGTATCACAAGTGATATAGTTTACATGCCAATCTGATTAGCTGTGGGGTACTATTCCAACACTAGAATGGTTCTCTAAGAGCACATTTATTTGGCCAATTAATTAGGCTCCATGGCCTTGAAGTTGGACATCAACCATGAAAATTGGGTACTCTTCAATCAATAAGGATAAATTGAATTGAGTCATTAGTTTATAGGAGTTCAAACTAATATGAATATTTTGATATTTTGTAAGTCACAGGAGTTGTGAGCCCATGTCCAATGAATCGCAAAACCCATTAGGTCACACACAAGCCAATTGGAAATCCTACTTGATGAAGGGAATTTTCTAAGAGTTTGAAAATTCCATCTTGACCAATTTTTAGGAGAGAAACGGTTGACATAATTGTTTGGTCAGGTTGGCTTAATCAATTTAATTGTCAAATTGATCTAAATAATTCAAGGAGTTAAATTAGATCAATTAATTTAAGTAATTAATTTAATTTGTGCCATGTAACTATTAATTAGTCAAGTTAACTTGAGGAGTTATGTTAACACCTTCTACCTTAAAGAGTTAGGCTAATTGACATAAAGAGTTAAGTCAAGGATAATTAATTAAAATAAAGGGTACATTTAATTAATGTGAAGAATTATTTTGGTGGGAAATTCAAAATCAAAGTGTTCCTTTGGAGTGCATTTGAATTTAATTAGGATGGCATTTCATGAGATGAGATGAAGATTCCAAATGAAATTCAAATGCAAGTGAAATTAAGAATTTCACACTTACCACTTGTCTTGAAAGTTGGTGCCAACCTCATGGGAGGTATGATGCCAACTTGTATCACACCTCCACTCCTATAAATAGGAGAGAGGTGGCCAGCCATCACACCTTGCATGGTCTAATTGTTAGATACACATTTTTCCTCCAATTTGTGTGTGATTTTCTCATGTGTTGAGGCTTCACATTTTCTTCACCTCTCCCGCCCAAATTCGGTCCTCATCCTTGCTTATCTCTCCTTGATTTTTCAACTGATCTAAGAGAAATTTAGATTTTCCATTGGTGTGTGGATCGTCACATTAGAGCCAATACATTTGGATTGCTTGGCTTTTGGCAATCCATTGCAATCCAGTCTGTTTGGATGCATTTCTGGAGTAGCTTCTAACTATTTTGTTTTGGCTGAATTTTTCACTGGTTCTTCACCAAAGTGCTGGTGATCTTGTGTCCAAATTGCATCTGATTCCGAAGTGATTTGGTGAGGCAATTGTTGTCATGTTGCTTCTGTGCCGCTGGAATACAGCCTTCAAGTGTTTAAGTGTTCTTCCTCCTTTCCTTGGATTTTGAGCATTCAAGGTAATCTTTCATTCAAATCTGAATTTGAAGAATGATTAGATCCTTGGTTTTTAGTGTAACCTAGTCAATTTAGCTATTTTTCTGCTTTATTATTAGATCTTAGTACTGCACTTGACTTCAAGTGGTATCAAAGCACACCTAATTGATGCACAAGTATTGAATGGATAAGAAATAATTGCTAAAATTATGTTTGAAATTTTTGATTACCTTTAAAATCTTGTTAAAGATAATCTTCAATGATGAGGCATAATTACTGTGCTTGTTCTTGCTTGGCCAATTAATTGTTTATGAGATAAGCATTTAATTGTTGGAATTTAATGTCAATTTATGATTTATTTATTGCTTATTTAAACATTCAATGGATGATGAATGAATGGCGATGATCATGAGCATTTAATATTGATTTTATTTGTTTCAAATTGTTGAAAAGGTTTGTATTAAATTGAGGTTTTGCATGCCTCATAATTTTTATCTTGTAAATATTATGAGAGTAGAATGATTAGGAGTGAGGATTTATTTCTCATATAAATATTACAAAGAGAAACGAAGACCATTAGAGGCATGAAGACCTAAGAATCTATGGGGATACACTTATGTAATAGCTAGATCCCTACTTAAAATCAACTGAGTGGTGCACCTATAACTGTAAGTGCACCATTTGGTTAAGGCTCATAGTCATCTCACCCTAGGAGCATACTGGTGCATTTACTTATTTATGCCTTCCATATCCTATTGATATATGAGATGCATGGTTAAGATATAGAAAAACCTAAGTAAGAAGATAAAATTAATGAGATCTTTGCAAGCATGACAAATCCTCAACTTACAAAGTCTAAGTGCTTTCAAATATCAAGTCAAAATAAATTAAAAGGAGTTTTAATTAATCCATGCCTTCTACTAATAATATATGACATGACGACACTACTATCTTTGTGTGATGCACTTATCATGGAGTCCGCACTTAGTAGAAAGCTATGATCATATATACTTAGCATATGGTATACCTTTGATTTGATGTTTCCCTTGCATGGCTCACACACGTAGCATAACTTTGAGCGGTTTCAAATCAAAGTTTTATTGGTAAGTCCAACTTGACACCTAGTAATGTAGAGGTTGTTCATCAAGTATATCTATATGAAAAATAAGGCAAAATAGATCAAGGGTTATATAGAGGTGCAATTAGCAAATGTTGCTTATTTGACAAAATAGTGGGAGAAAAACGTGCTTGAAAACCATGAACATGTTTTTAATATCAATATTCAATCATATGCTTATACTCATCTTTTTGCCTTATGTGGATTTTTGAAATCTCAAACACAAAATGGCTAAAAATTCACTCCACGCTATTTTGGAAACCAATAAGCTAACCAAGAAAAACTTCTGTGATTGGTTGAGAAACCTCAAGATAATTCTAGATTTCAAAAAAAGGTCTTATGTATTTGATCAAAGTTCGTTGAACACTTTTGGTGATGATGCCACCGATGAAGCATATAAATTGTTCACAAAGTTTGTGGATGATGATCTACAAACAAGATACATCATGATGGCTTCAAAGACTAACGAGCTACAAAATACTAACAAGCACAAAAAACATGTTCACAAGATCTACATACATTTACAAGAGTTGTATAGTGTTCAAAGTAGACACAAAAAGTTTACTGTGTCTGGGGAGCCTTTTAGGTCAAAAATGAATAAACGCACAAGTGTTCATGAACACGAGCTAAAGATGATTGGGCTCATTGAGAAGTTTAGTCAATTAGACATGATTATAGACATTGAGCCCTATATGAATTTGATCCTTCAATCATTGCCTAGCTCCTTTGACCAATTCAATATGAACTTTAAATGTCCAAGTAAAAAGGCATGATTAACAAATTCGTTAATGCATTGGTAACCATTAAGGCAATAATGAAAAAGGATAAATCTCTTATGCTTGCTTTCTCTAATAGGTTTACGGACCATATGGGTCCCAAACAGAGAGGTAAAAGGGAAAAGAGTTTTTTCTCTAAGGGAAAGCAAGCCTTGAGGGGTTTGGGGGGAATCAAGAAGAACAAATAAGCTAAAACCGATGCTATTTGTTTCCATTATGGTGGAAAAAGACATTGGAAAAGGAGTTGCAAAGCTTATCTTGCAACCATTGAGAACGGTATGTACTTCATTGAAGTGCACTTGATAACAAATTCTTCTTCATAGGTATTTGATACCATATGTAGTTCTCACCTTCGTAATTCATTATAGGAGATGGAAAGAAGAAAGAGTCTCAATGAAAGGGCTATGATCTTTCACCTTGGAAATGGAGCAATTGTTATGGCCATGGTTGAAGACATAATCAAGTTAGATTTAGGAAATGATTGCATTGTACTTGATCCTTGTTATTATGTACCATTTTTTGTTAAGAAAGTTATTTCTATTCTTATTTTGGATAATGAAGGATATAACTTTTCTATATCTAATGAGATGTTGAAAGCATTTAAAAATGGTTCTATAATTGCATAAGGTACATTAAATATTGGATTATACAGACTTAATTCTCAACCTTCATTGATGCACATTTAATCAAGTAAAAAAATAGATAACCAAGAAGATGCCATCTTGTGGCATGCAAACTTTGACATATTTCTAAAATAGGATGAGCAAGTCAGAAGCCTTGAAAGCACTAAATGTTAATAGCATACAAGATTTTCCTACTTGTAAGTCTTGCTTAAAAGGAAAAATGACCAAATCTCCTTTTGTAGGACAAATGGAGTAAATCGCAAGTCTTTTAGATTTGATCCATACAGATGTTTGTGGCCTACTAAGAGTTAGTGCCAGAAGAGGCTATTTTTACTTCATTACCTTCATTAATGATCATAGTTGGTTCAGATATATACATCTTATGAAATACACGTCTAAAGCTTATGAAAAGTTCAAAGTGTATAGGAATGAAGTAGAAAAGTAAAAGGGACTAATTATTAAAACTCTTGGATTGGATTGAGGGAGATATTACTTAAGTACCATATTCTTAGATTATCTAAAGTAGAATAGGATTATCTTTCAATAGACTCCACCTAGCACACCCTAACATAATCGAGTAGCCGAAAGGAGAAACTATACCTTATTGGACATCGCATGATCTATGAAGAGCTTTCCAGATGTGTTTATATCCTATTAGGGATACACCCTAGATATGGTAGTGAGGCTACTTAATAAGGTACCCTTAAAGTCAGTACCAAAAATGTCACATAAGATATGGCATAGTAAAGCACCTTACCACTCTTTCTTAAGAGTTTAGGGTTCTCTTGCTTATGTCAAGTGGTTAGTTGGAGATAAGTTAGATAGTAGATCCATTTTGTGCAAGTTTATGAGATACCCAAAAGAATCTTTGGCTTATTACTTTTATGATCCCTAGGAACAAAAGGTGTTCATATTGAGAAATACCTAGTTTTTGGAAAGTAATTTATATTAGAGAGAAATGGCATTGCTATTAAACTTGATAAAGTTTAAGAAGATCATTAAATCCCACAAGTAATGGAAATAAGTAAATAACAAGAGCCTTACACACAATCTTTGAGAAGGTCGAATCGAATCAAGAAGCAATTCAAAAGTTTTGAATTCTGTCATGAGCAAGTCAATCGAAAAGCAATCTAAAGACCTTTGTGAAAGCTATGTTGGACATGGATTTAGAGCATTAGTTTAACTTCATCAAATCCAAAATAGACTCCATGTACTCCAATAAAGTATGGACTTTAGTAGATCTACTAAAGCGCATGGTACTCATCGGTTGTAAGTAGATCTATAAATGGAAGTTAGGAGTTAATACAGAGATAATGACCTTTAAGGTGCAATTAGTGGCAAAATATTATACTCAAAAAACCTAATATTGATTTCGAGAAAACCTTTTCATCAGTTGCTATATCTATGTCCATTCATATTTTACTTGCCATAGTTGTATATTATGACTATAAAATATGAAAAAAGGATGTGAAAACCATTTTCCTCAATGGAAACATTGAAGAAAAAATCCATATGGAGCAACCACAAGATTTTACATCCAAAGGGAGTGAGCAAAAGGTCTGCAAACTTCAGAGATCCATTTATGGACTAAAATAGGCATCCTAAAATTGGAATATACATTTTGATAAGACAATCAAATCATTTGGCTTTGTCAAAAATATGTATAAACCTTGTGTGTACAAGAAGGTTAATGGGACTAGTATACAGTTTATTGTTCTTTATCTCAAAAACATTTTTCTCATTTGAAATAAGAGAGAAATGTTAGAGCATACTAAAGTGTGGTTATCTACTCAATTCTCCATGAAGGATTTGGGAGATGTATCCCATGTATTAGGAATATATAGCTATAGAAATAGCTCAAGAAAGATGCTGGGGCTTTCCCAAATACTGTGCATTGTAAGATATTAAAGAGCTTTAGTATGGAAGAATCCAAGAAAGGATTCCTCCCATTGGCACATAATTTTTGACTCTTCAAGTTTATAGCCCCTAAGATTGACAACAAAAAACATAAAATGTTCTACATACCTTATGTGTCCTCTATAGAAAGCATAATGTATGTTGTTCAATGTACAAGATTGGATGTTGCACATGCTTTGAGTATTACAAGCTATTTTCAATCTAACTTAGGTGAATGTTACTGGATAGTCACTAAAGTAATCTTTAAGTACTTAAGTAGGACAAAGGACTTATTTTTGGCATACAGTAATGGAGAATTGAAACTTAAGGGATTTTTCGATTATAGTTTCCAATCCATTGTAAATTACCTGAAATTCACTTCTAGACTCATATTTTACCTCAATAGCAGCGTAGTGAGTTGCAAAGTTCCAAACAAGACACCACGGCTAATTCAACCACAAAGGTGGAATATATTATGGCTTTGGAAGCTGCAAATGAAGTTGTTTGGATGAAAAACTTCATCCAATAGTTAAATATAGAGCCTAGCATTGCTGACTCAATAGTTTCCTTTTATGAAAACAATAGAGCATTAACATAAGCTAAAAATCCAAGATCTCACCAGTGATCCAAGAACATTTTAAGGCGATATCATTTGATCTGAGAGATCATTAATAAAAGTAACATCTAAGTGGAGAGGGCTGTCTCGAAAGAAAATATAGTAGATCTACTGACTAAACCCCCATCGCAAAAGGTCTCTAAAGGACATCTTGAGAATATAAGTCTTAAGACTATAAAGAATTAGCTTTAAGGCAAGTGACAGATTGTTGAAATAGTGCCCCACAACAATTAGATTAGCATGTAAACTATTTCACTTGTGATACAATCTTGACTGAATGATATTCATTATAAATGGCCATTTTCTTCTTATGCTTATATTACTTTACTGGCATTTAGCTGAAGCCCTTACACCACACAAGACTACAAGACTTGGTCATGCATTGGGTGGTGATCATGAAGCAATTCTTATATAGTCATGATCTTAAATCTTTCAAGTTGTAGAATCTTATCAGATAGGACATCTAAGATTTGGATAGACTTACACTACCAATGCATAAATTCAAGGGTTGGATATTGCTCCATTTGATGAACAAAGCATATGAGATATAGGTGCATGTTAATAGGAGCTTATTAGAGAACAAGCTCATAAATAACCGCCCAAAAAATCCACTAGATAGCTATAATAGCAAGTCAGCAATGGCAAGTTTTCTAACTTACACTGGTGCATATAATTTGTGCATTGACCTGAAGGTCAATGGTAACCTTGAGTTTAAGTCCTCATGTTTTAACTCTTTCTTAACCACTTCATAGGTCTTTTTGATTGAACTTAGGTAGAAGCTATTTAGAAATGGAGGTTTGCAAAGTTCAAGATAGGATTCAACTCCTCGTCATTGTGAAAGGTAAGTACATCTCCTTTGTCTTCTATAATGATCGATTCCAAGAGGTCTTTATGCAAAGTAGTACAACAATTTAAAAATGGAGTTTTCCAAACATGAGGTCATAATCCAAAATCAAACATTGGGAATAGAAACATGGTATCAAGGCTATTAAGGAGCTAGCAAATATCTTTCCCTATGCCTTTTTTAGAAGATAGAATCCTCAAGAATCGTATTTACATAGTAAACGTAGAGCTAGAATGGTTCTCCAAGAGCATATTCATTCGGCCAATTGGTTGGGCTCCATGGGTTTGAGGTTGTTAATCAACCAAGGAGATTGGGTACTCTTCAATTAACGGAGATTAATTAAATTAAATCATTAGTTTAAAGGAGTTTAAACTAATATGAATATTTTGATATTCTATAAATCACAAGAGTTGTGAGCCCATGCCTAATTAATGATAGAACTTAATAGATCATATATAGAAGCCAATTGGAATTCCTACTTGAAGAAGGAAATTTTCTAAGAGTTAGAAAATTCCACCTTGATCAATTTTTAGGAGGAAAATTGTTGACACAATTTTTTAGTCCTTTTGGCTTGATCAATTTAATTGTTAAATTGGCCTAAATAATTTAAGAAGTTAAATTAAACCAATTAAATTGAGGAGTTAATTTAATTGGTGCCACATGACTTTCAATTGGTCAAGTTAACTTAAGAAGTTAAGTTAATACCTTTTAACTTAAAGAGTTAAGCTAATTAATTTAAAGAGTTAAGTTAGGGTTAATTAATTAAATTAAAGGATTAATTTAATTAATGTGAAAAATTATTTTGGAGGGAAGTTCAAAATGAAAGAGTTCATTTGGAGTGCATTTGAACTTAATTTGGATGATATTTCATGAGATGAAATGAAGATTCTAAATGAAATTCAAATGTAAGTGCAATTAAGAATTTCACACATGCCATTTGTCTTGCAAGTTGGTGCCAACCTCATGGGAGGTGTGATACCAACTTGCATCACACCTCCCCTCCTATAAGTAGGAGAGAGGTGGCCAACCATCACACCTTGCATGATCTAATTGTTAGATACACATTTTCCTTCCAATTTGTGTATAATTCTCTCATATGTTGAGGCTTCACATTTTTTTCTCCTCTTCCTCCTAAATTCAGCCTTTATCCTTACTCATCTCTTCTTTATTTTCTAGCTAATCTAGGAGAGATTTGGTTTGTCCATTGGTGTGTGGATCATTACATTGAAGGCAATACACTTGGATTGCTTGGCTCTTGGAAATCCATTACAGTCCAGTCAGTTCGGACACATTTCTATCAAGGCTTCTGACTTTCTATTTTGGCAAAATTTTTACTGGATCTTTATCGAGGTGTTGGTGATCTTGTGTCCAAATGTCAACAGATTATAAGGTGATCTAGTGAGGTAATTGTTGCTATATTATTGCTGCACCACTGGAAAATAGCCTTCAAGTGTTGAAGTGCTCTTCCTGCTTTCCTTGGATTTTGAGCATTCAAGATAATCCTTCACCCAATCTAAATTTGAAGCATAATGAGATCCCTGGATTTGAGTGTAATATAGTTAATATAACTATTTTTGTGCTTTATTATTAAATCCTAGTGTTGTATTTAACTTCATGCTTTAGTCCATAAATGGGCCTTTAAAGTTTACAAACCTTTTGCTCACTTACTTTGAATGTAAAACCATGTGGTTGCTTCGTATAGATTTCTTCTTTAATGTTTCCATTGATAAAAGCGCTCTTTACATTCATTTTCCATATTTCATAGTCATAGTAAACATTATAGCAAGCATAATCCTAATAGACTTGGTATAGCGATCAATGAAAGGTTTCCTCATAATCAACACCAATTCTTTTAGTATAACCTTCTGCCACTAGTCTAGCCTTAAAGGTCATAACCTCTGCATCAACTCCTAGATTTCACTTGTAGATTCACTTGCAACTAATGGGTACTATGCCCTCTGGTGGATCTGCTAAAGTCTGTACTTTGTTGGAGAACATGGAGTTCATTTTGGATTTCACTGCCTGAAGTCAATGTCCCAAATCTATTGAAAGTAGGAGTAGGATTGAGATCCAAAATATAAAACCAAAAATAGGAAAAATGTAATCAATCTACTCCACTTCAAGGATCTAATCATGCTCATAATAAGGATTTAGTTCTAGAATATTTACATTTTGAAGAACTATTCTAATGCAAGAGGAAAATCTCTCCAAGGAACTCCTCAATGGAGAATCTATAGATAGCAGAAAAAGCCAATAGTCAACCACCTTCCCCAAATCCAAAAATCCTAAAAATTGGCAGAGAACTCCAACACTCATCTAGGTATAAGATGCCAAAATTTCATTGAAATAAGAACCTCATAGGTCCTCCAAATCTATCACCAAATCTGGTGGAGAACAATAGTTTACCATAGAACACCATGTCCTCCAAATGTTGGACATCTAATGATAAATTTCACACACACTCAAATCTGCTAGATAAGATGAGGATGAAGGTGAGGGAGTGGTAGTTTTTAGAGAGAGAGAGAGAGAGAGAGAGAATTTTGGTGTATATGAAACTTCATCACATGAATACCACACAATTGGAAGAAAATGAGGGAATCACTTGGAAGACCATCATATGGCCAGCTACCAGGGATATTTATGGAGAGGACAGTATGATGTAAGCTGCCATCACACCTCCTATATTTAGTTGGCCAACTTGCCAACCAACTTGCATGTGAATTTCACAAGTATTTGCATTTAATTTGCATCTTCATTTCATCTTATGAAATGTAATGCAAATTAACTCTAATTAAATTCAAATGAACTCTTTCATTTGATTTCCCTCCAAAATCCAAATTCCAATTTTCATTAAATTAACTATTTAATTTAATTAATTAAGTTAACTTAACCCCTTAAATCAATTAACTTAACTCTTTAAGTTAATTGATGTTAACTTAACTAATTAAGTTAACTTAACTAATTAATTGTCACATGACACCAATTAAATTAACTCCTTAATTTAATTGATCTAATTTAACTCCTTAAATTATTTAATTAATTTAACAATTAAATTAATTAAGCTAATACAACTAATAGAATATTTAACCAATTTTCTTTCCAAAAACGCCTAGGTTGAATTTTCTAACTCTTTAGAAAGTTCCTCCCACCAAGTAAGAACTATCTCTAGGCTTTTGTGTGTGATCCATTAGGTTCATCCATTCATTGGGCATGAGCATGCAACTTATTGTGATACTTTGAATATTGAAATATTTGCATTAGTTTAAACTCCTTTAAACTAATAACTTTTTCAATTAATCTCTATTAATCAAAGAGCACCCAATCCCCATAGTTGATGTCTAGAAATAAGCCCATGGAACCTAATTAATTGGATAAATGAATATGTCTCGATAAACCACTCTAACTTTATGCTTGCCATACAAATACAATTAGGGGTGTTCACAGGTCTACTTTGGGGGAGATGAATTCAAATCGATCATTTTTAATTGATTCAGTTTGGTTTGAATCTTATGATTTGCAATGCCTAAACCCAACCCAAACCAAACCAACCCTATCTAGATTGGGTTGGTTTTATTCGGGTAATCAGGTTCTCAAAGAAAAAAGAAAGAAAGAAAGAAAAATAAAGAAAGAGAGAGAGGAGGAGGAGAAGAGAGCACAAATTGCAATTTCTTTAGTTCTTTAATTAAGAAATCAAGGCAATCAAGTTATTTGCAAAATATTTATCAAAATTCAAGAGCACCACAAGTCATAATTGTTATAAATTATCTCTTTTTTTACCGTAAGCCATGATTGATAATATAAAATCTCAAATCCAAATCTAAATTGAACATTAAATATAAGCATAAACAAAAAAAGTCTTAATTTAAAAAAATATTTATTTTAATTAAATGATCTAGATCTCATGGAAGAAATTGTCAAGTTACTACCTTGATTGGGGGATCTCCAAAGGATAACAATCTAATTGCTTGCCTTTATCAATATATTCCACACACCAATACAATATTCTATTTCTCCTCACTATTAGCTGGAGATAGACAGGAGAAATGAAAGATATATGGCTGATTTAAGGGTTGAATAAGAAGAGAGAAGTAAAGCTTCAACACATGAGGCAACACTTGAAATTGGAGGGAAAATGCGAGAATCTAATTCTTCACATTGAAATGCAAATTGCCACCAACTCTTACCTCTATATCTATATATAGAGGGAGGATGATATGAAACCAAGGTTGCATCACACATTCCTCAAGGTAGGGGACCACCCACTTGCTTGCAAGTTGGCAAATTCAAATCAATTAATTAAAATGGCATACCAAATGAACTTTTTATTTGAATTTTTCATCCAAAATAGATTCCTCTCATTAATTAAATTAAATTATTTAATTTAATTAATTGACCATTGGCATAACTGATAACTCAATTAACTTAACTTGTCTTAACTAATAAGTCAATTAGCTCAACTCCTTAAGCTAAGTTTTGTTAACTTACATCTTTTAGTTAACTTGACCAATTGACAGTCACATGGCACTAAATAATTAACTCCTTGATTATTAGTCTAATTTAACTCCCCAAATTAATTGATCAATTTAATAATTACATTGATCAAGCTAAAGTTGGCCACAATATATGGTCACCCCAAAATTGGTCACTTAGAGTGAATTTCCTAATGCTTAGAAAAATTCCTCTATCAATTAGGAAATACAATTGGCTTTTGTGTGTGACCTAATAGGTTCTACCATTCATTGGACATGGTCTCACAACTCTTTGTGACTTTTGAATATCATATATTCATTTTAGTTTAAATTTCTTTAAACTAATCGACTCAATTCAATTAATCTCCATTAATGGAAGAATACCCAATATCCATGGTCGATATCCAACCTCAAGTTTATAGAGCCTAACTAATTAGCCGAAATGAATGCATTTGGAGAACCATTATAGCTCTACAGGTACCATGTAAATATGGTCCTTCTATTTTCTATCTTCTAGAAGAGACCTAGGACAAGATATTTACTTGCTCTCTCAAAGCCTCGACATCATATCTCTATTCCCAATGGTCAATTCCACTTTAAGACCTTATCATTGGAAAACTTCTTTTCCAAATTTTCATACTACTTTGCGCAAGGATTTCTTAAAATAGATCATTATAGAATATATAAAAGATGCACTCACCCTTCACAAAAATGAGAAGTCAGATTCCATCTTAGGTCTCACAAACCTCCATATCTAAGTAGGTCATGCCCAATCACCACCAAAATGGCCCGCTAAGTAACCAAGGAAGAGTCAAAGCATGAGGACCTAAACACAAAGTTATCATAGATCCTTGGGTCAAAGGATTAATTATATGCACTAACATAAGTTGGAGAACTTGCTACTTTGGCTATCTAGTGGATTCTCTTAGTAGGCCTTGTGTGCCTTGTTCTCTAATAAGCGCCCACTAACATGTATCCATATCTCATATAAGATTGCTCATGGAATGGAGTAATATTCAATGTTTGGATTTATGCATCATTAGTGCAAGTCTATTCGGATCTTAGATGCCATATCTCGTATGATCCTATGACTTAAAAAATTTAAGATCATGATCACATAAGACTTATTCCATGATGCACCAGCCACAGTGTATGACCAAGTCTCATAGTTTTATTTGATATCCAGGATTTATCCAAATGCTACAGAAATAATTAAGAGCATAAGATAAAGATGGTTTTATAAAGAATATCATTTAATCAAGATTGCCTTACAAGAAAACAATCTACAAGGCGAATCTAATTGGATTCTAAAGCACTATTCCAACACTTTGATTAGAGGATCCATTGTAACCTTATGTTTAGGTCTTCTTACTTTAACTTTTCCTTGGCCACATAGTGGGTCATCCAGGTGGAGATTGGGTATGAACTACTTAGACATGGAGATTTGTGAGACCCAAGATGGGATTGGACTCTACGTCATTGTGAAGAGTGAGTGTATCTCCTATGTATTCTATAATGATCGATTCTAATGAGTCCTTGCACAAGGCATGATGACAATTTGGATAAAAGAGTCTTCCAAAGATGAGGTCAAAAATCAAAATCAAACATTGGGAATAGAAATATAGTATCAAGGCTATTAAGAAGCTGACAAAATATCCTACTTTAAGCTTATTTTGAGAGATATGAGATAGAAGGACTGTCTTTGTATGGTACACGTAGAGCTAGAATAGTTCTCTAAAAGCATTCATTTTAGCCAATTAGTTAGGCTCCATAGGCTTGAAATTAGATATCAACCATAGAACTTGGGTATTCTTCAACTAATGAAGATTAATTGAATTGAGTCATTAGTGTAAAGGAGTTTAAACTAATGTGAATATTTGATATTTTGTAAGTCACAAAAAGTTGAAAGCCAATGTCCAATGAATGGTAGAACCTAATGGATTAGCACAAAAGCTAATTGAAAATCATACTTGATGAAGGGAATTTTCTAAGTGTTTGAAATATTGCAGCCTAACCAAAATTGGAGGAAAATCGATTGATGCAATTTTTAATTATTTTGGCTTGATCAATTTAAAATCATTTTTGCTTGATCAATTTAATTGTTAAATTAATATAAATGATTTAAGATGCTAAATTAGACCAATTAATTAAGAAATTTATTTAATTGGTGGCATATGACTATTAATTGTTCAAGTTAACTTAAGGAGTTAAGTTAACTATTGCGAGCTTAAAGAGTTAAGCTAATTGACTTAAAGAATTAAGTCAATGTTAATTAATTAAATTAAAGTGTTTAATTTATTTAAAATGAAGAATCAATTTTGGAGGGAAAATTCAAATGAAGAACTCATTTGGTGTGGCATTAGAATTTGTTTGGATGACATTTCATGAGATGAAATGAAAATTTCAAACGAAATTCAAATGCATATTAAATTCACATGCAACTTGCTTGCAAGTTGGCAAGCAAGTGACACACCCCCTCCCCCAAGGGAGATGTGATGCTGCATAATCATCACATCATCCCTCCATATACATATAGATATAGAGAGGGGCAAGCATATTGGTGTGTGAATGCAAGCATTTTGCATCTAATTGTTAGATTCTCATTTTCCCTCCTTTTTTATGATTCTCTCATGAGTTGAAGCTTCACTCTTTGCTACCTCCTTCCCTCTCATATTTTTGGCCTTCATAATCCTCATACCTCCTTGGATTTTCCAGCTGATCTTGGAGGAATTAGGTTGTCCATCGGTGTGTGGATCCTATCATTAGAGGCAATACACTTGGATTGCTATGCTTTTGGAGATCCTCTATTTAGGCAGTGAATTTAGAGCGTCCATTGGGGATCTTTCTGGTTGAGTTTTTAGCTTAATTTTTAACTGGATATTCTACAAGGAGTTGGGGAAATTTTGGTCTAATTTTCAGCTCAATCCAAGTTAATTTGTCTGGGAAAAGGTTGTTCACACCTGGTTGTGCCAAGAAGAGACTGCTCTCTGGAATTCTAGCATCTCTTCATCTTTTTCTGTTGGAATTGCTTTTAAGGTAATTTCCTAACTTAAATCTATATTAATAGCATTAACTATATCCTGGTGGTTTAAATCAAATTAGATTTTGGTTTTAAATGTTTTAAATTGGATCCTTGGTTTACACTAACTTTCACTTGCCACTTTGGCTCTCTAGTGGATTCTTTGGGCAGGCTTTCAGTGAACTTGTTCTCTAACAAGTATCCACTAACATGCATCCATGTCAAACATAGATTACTCATGAAATGAAGTAATATCCAATTCCTTAGATTCTGCATTGGTAGTGTAAATCTATCTAAATCTCAGATGCCTTATCTTATAAGATTTTATGACTTGGAATAGTTATAATCATGATAGTAGAGACATATTTCATGATCATCATCACAAATGTGTGACCAAGTCCCATAGTATTATGTGATTTAGGGGTAGTGAAGTAAGATAAGCATAAGATAAAGATGGCCATTAAATAAGAATATCATTCAATCATGATTGTATCATAAGTAAAATAATTTTACATGCTAATCTAATTGGCTATTGGGCACTATTCCAACATATATGTCCAACATAGCTTTCTCATAGGCCTTCAAATCACTATCTATTTGCCTTGTCTTATGAAACTGAACCTTTTAGTTACTTCTTGATTTTGCCTGACTTTCTTAGAGCATGTCTATTAAGCTCTAGATGCTTTATTGTTTCTACCACATATGGGATAATATGATCTTCTTGGTCTTCATCAAGTTTAGCAATAATATATTTTCTACGCAATACACCTTTTCCAAAATGGTAGTGTTCCTCAAATAAATACCTTTTGTTCCAGGGGATCATAGAAATAATAAGTCAAAAACTCTTTTGGGTATCTCACAAACTTGCACAGTATATCTTGCATCTAACTTGTCTCCAGTAGACTCTTGATGCATGCAAAAGACCCCCCAAAGTCTTAAATAAGAGTAAGAGAGTGTTTTGTTATACCATAGCTCATACAATATCTTTGGCCTTAACTTTGAAGGTACTATATTTAGTAGCCATGCCGCCGTCACAAGGGTATATCCCTAAAAGAAAATAAGCATGTTGTTGAAGCTCATCATGTGATGTACTATGTCCAATAAGGTGAGATTTCTCCTCTTGGCTACTCCATTTTGTTGGGGTATGCCAAGTAAAGTCCATTGTGAGAGAAACTTATTCTCTTTTAGATAATCCAAGAAATCAATACTTAAGTATTTCCCTCCTCGATCTGATCGAAGAGCCTTAATACTAAGTCTTTGTTGCTTTTCTAATTTTTTTTTATGCTCTTTGAACTTTTCAAAAATTTCAAACTTGTACTTCATAAGATACACATGTTCGAACTGAGTGTGATCATCAGTAAAGGTGATGAAGTAAGAATAGCCTTTTCTAACATTTATTCTTAGTGGTCTATAAACATCCGTATGGATCAAATCCAATGGTCATGTGTTTCACTCTGTTTGTCCTACAAAGAACCTTGGTCATTTTTCCTTTTAAACAAGATTCACAAGTAGAAAAACCCTCTATGCCACTAATATTTAGAGCTTTGAGGGCTTCTATCTTGTTTATCCTATTTTTTAAAATATGTCAAAGTTTTGCAAGCCACATAATGGTACTTTCTTGGTTATCTATTTTTCATTTATTACTTTGTTGAATGTGCATAAGTGATGGTTGAGAATCCAAAATGCATAATCCATTCCTAAGTGTACCTATTGCAACTCAAGATCCATTATTTATTTTTTTCAATTTCCCACTTGATATTGAAAAATCATATCCTTCACTATCTAAAATTGGAATTGAAATAATATTCATCAAACGATTTGGTACATATTAACAAGGATCCAGTACAATTAAGGAGTTCCCTAAGTCTTACTTCAAAGCGCCTTCAACTTTAGCTGTAGCTCTTGCTCCATTACTAAGGCATAAGATTAAATCCTCATCACTTAGACTCCTTCTTCATTTCGTCCCATGTACTGAATTATAAAGATAAGAACCACATGCAGTATCAAAGACCCATGAGGAAAAATTGGTCATTAAGTGTGCTTCCATAATGTATATACACTTTCTAAGGGTTACAAGATATTCCTTACAATTATGCTTCCAATAGCTGGTCTCACCATAGTAGAAACATGTTGCATCTTTTTATCCTTCTCTTTCTTCTTAACTCCTCCAAAGGGTTTTAATGTTTGCTTCTCTTTCAAATATGAACTCTTTTTCTCCTTACCTCCCTTCTTATTGCCCTTATCCTCTAGACTTAGAGGAGGATGCAAGGATTAATAGTTTGTCCTTTTTCATAGTCAACTTAGCAAACACGAACATATTGACCAATTCTTTAATTATTACTTCTTTCTTGGACATATTGAAGTTCATAACAAATTGGTCAAATGAACTTAGCAGTGATTGGAGGATCAAATCCACATAAAGGTCATTGTCCATAACCACGTCTAATTGAGCAAGCTTCTCAATGAAACCAATCATCTTAAAGCCATGGTCATGGACACTAGCACCTTTAATCATTCTAGTCCTAAAGAGCTCCCTTGACAACAATTAGTGCTCATGTTTAGATTGCACCCTATACAACTCTTGTATGTGCATATAAATATCAAAAATAGTTTTCATGTTTTCATGAGATTTTTTAGGCTCATTGGAAATAGAAACCATCATGAGGAAACAAATTTGAAGATCATCTTCCATGAATTTGGTAAATGTTTCATGTGACTTATTATTGGCATCATCACCAATAGTGTTTGACAAACTTTAAGTAAGGACATATGTTCTTTTTTTAGAGTTGACAATAATTTTGAGGTTTCCTAGCCAATAATGGAAGTTAGATTCAATGAGTTTATTAGTTTCCAAAATAACATTTAGTAGATTCTTTGCCATTGATTAAGATTTTGCAAATCTACAAAGGTGAAAAAGGGAATATAAGCATGTGATTGAAATAGATTTTCAAGTATGTTTTTCTCCCACAATTTTATCGAATTCCTCACCTATTTAAAGAATTTAGGAAATATCATTTCCTATTGAGAATCAAGGTCTAAAAGGCATCATTTATAGATCAATAACTCATGAGGCATCTACAAATAATCCTACGGTAATCAACTTTAGGTAATTGCATCTCTATGAAACTCTTGATTTGTTTTGTCTCACTTTTCATATAGACCCACGACTTGTGCAACATCTACACCACTAGGTGTTAAGTCATATCTACCAATCAATCTTTAATTATAAACCCCAAAATGACATTCCCCAACTCGTGCGACATCTACACTACTAGGTATTAAGTCATATATATCAATCAATCTTTAATTATAAACCCCAAAATTACATTCCATGACTTGTAAAATTGTCAAAGTAAGTTTTAAATTAAAGTGCATTATATGCGAAAAAGGGAGCATAGCTTTCCTCTAATAAAGTACCCACAACTCATAAGCTAACACTAAATTAGGGTAGCATCTCATGTTACCTCTCATTGATAGAAGGCTTGGATTAATTAAAAATGCTTTTAATTTTTATCCAATTTAACTTAATATTTTGAAAAATTTAGACTTTTCTAAGTTGAAGGTTTTTATTGCTTTGAAAAATATCACCAATTTTATGATCTATTATTTAGGCTCTCTATATCCCAACTATATATCTCAAACATCATTAAGATAAAGAAAAGCATAAATAAATAAATATGCCTATCATGTCCCTAGGGTGGGATGACCATAAACCTTAACCAAGTAATGCACTTAGAACCATAAGTGCACTACTTAATTGATTTTAAGTAGGTTAATTAAATCCTATCTATTACATAAATGCATTCCTAACTTTCATTGGTGTTCAAACTTCCTTGACCCTTTTAGCTTTCTTGTCTTCTTGCAACATTTACAAGAGAAAAGAAATTACACCATAGAATTCTATTCTGATAACATTTACTATTAGAATAGTACCCCACAAGCCTATAAGATTAGCATGTAAACTATTTCACTTGTGATACAATCTTGATTGAATGATATTTTTTTCTAATTGACCATATTCATCTTATGCTTATATAACTTCATTGGCATATGGTTGAAACCTTTAGATCACTCAAGACCATGGGACTTGGTCATGCACTGGGTGGTGATCATGGAATAAGTCTTGCACAGTCATGATATTAAATATTGTAAGTCATAGAATTTTATGAGATAGGGTATGTAAGATTTGGATAGACTTGCACTATTGATGCATAATCCAAGGGTTGGATGTTACTCTATTCCATAAGCAAGCTGTATATGATATTGGTGCATGTTAATGGGTGCATGTTAAAAAATAAAGCACTAGAGACCCATTCTATGAATCCACTAGATAGTTGTTGTGGCAAGTCGATAGTGGCTAGTTCTCTAGCTTACACTAATGCATATAATTAGTCCTTTAATATGAGGATTCATTGCAACCTTATGTTGAGTCCTCATGCTTTGACTCTACCATGGTAACCTTGTGGGCGTTGTGGTGGTGGTTGAGCATAAGCTATTTAGACATGAAGGATTATGAGATCCAAAATGAGATCCGACTCCCCATCTTTGTGAAGGGCGAGCGATCTCCTATGTATTCTATGATAATCAAATTCAAAGAGTCCTTCACTAAGATAGTGTGACAATTTGGAAAAGGCATTTTCCAAAGATGAGGTCACAACTTGGAATCAAACGTTAAGAATAGATGCATAGCATCAAGACTATTAGGAAACCAACAAATATCTTACCCTAGACCTCTTTATTGGAGATAGAATACAAAAGAACCGTATTTGCATGGTATGCGTAGAGCTAGAATGGTTTACCAAATGCATCATTCAACCAATTGTTAGGCTTCATAGGCTTGAGGTTGGACATCAACCATGGAGATTGGATACTCTTCAACTAATAGAGATTAATTGAATTGATTTGGTTAGTTTAAAGGACTTTAAACTAACAAGAATATATGATATTCTAAAGTCGCAAAGATTGTGAGCCTATGTCCAATGAGCAGTAGAACCTAATGAATCACACACAAAATCCAATCGGGAATCCTAAATATTAAAGAAAATTTTCTATGTGTTAGAAGAATTCCAAGGTGAGCAAAAATTAAGGAAATCTATTGACACAATGTTTAGTCATCTTGGCTTGATCAATTTAATTATTTAATTGATCCAATTAGTTTAAGGAGTTAAATTAAGACTAATTAAATTAAGTGTTAATTTAAGTTGGTGCCACATGACTATCAATTGATTAAGTGAACTTAAAGTATTAAGTTAACAAAAACCTAACTTAAAGAGTTAAGCTAGTTGACTTACAGGTTAAGTCAAAATTTAATTAAATTAAGTGTTTAATTTAATTAAATTAAAAGATTGATTTTGGAGAGAGAATTCAAATGAAATGTTCATTTGGAGTGGAATTGGAATTTATTTGGTGGACATTTCATGAGAGGAAATGTAAATTCCAAATGAAATTCAAATTCACACAAATTAACATGCAACTTGCAAGATGCTTGCAAGTTGGCATGATTAAGTGGTGCCCGCACCTTGAGGAAGGTGTGATGGCACCTTGGCATCACACCATCGTCCCTCTATATATAGAGAGAGGTGGGGGGAAGCCACCAACTGAATATGATTTACACATTTTGTACATCAAAAAGTTAGATCCAAAAGTTTCCTCTAAAAGTGATTCTCTCATGTGTTGAGGCTTTACTCTTTTCTTCACCTCCCTCACCATTTTCGGCCTCCAACCAAGCTCTATTTCTTATTATTTTTTCCATCTGAATTAAAGAGAAAAGGATTGTATATTGGTGTGTGGACTTTGACATTAGACGTAAGACGAATTTCATATTGCTTACTTTGGTGATCCTTTGTTCCAATAGAGAATATTTGGATTTTGCTCAAGATATTTCCAAACGATTTTGGTGCTAAACGTTAAATTGGACATTATCCATTGAGGTTTTGAAATTTTGGTTCAGATGTGGCTTGAATTCGAGGTGATTTGCTCAATCAAAAGTTGACACACCTTGCTACACCAGAAGCAGTCAACTTTCGGTAAAAGAAGCACAACTTCAAGTTTTGGTTGGATGTTGCTTGAGTGGTGACAATCTGAACTTAATCTATTATATAGGCATGATTTATATACTTGGATTGGTGTAATCTAAGTTAGATTTCAATTTTTAAATGTTTTAAATTAGATCTTTAGCATTATACTTCTTTCAAGTGGTATCAAAGCCTAATTTCATGCTATATTTTGGATTTTATTTTGATTGCTTCATGTGATGAATTGATATATATCTTCCAAAACTTGATCTAAATCATAGATTAGAGTGCTTGGATGATGATGCTTGTGGCACCTTTGATGATGAATAGATATTATGCTAATATATGTTTTAAGTGTTAATTTATACGTTAGTGTGATTTGATTCTTGATTAGCTATTGTTAATTATTGATTTAGCATTGGATTATGTTTCATGCTGATATATCATGTTTTATTTCACCTTAACGTTTTTCTTGGTCATTTTTTTATCCAATTGGATTGGATTTAATTAGAGATTCTAGGAAAAATATGACTCTCACTTAAACGTGATTTTTGAAGCATGATTGAGCTCTTGTTTTTTTCATTTTTGAAAGGTATTTTAGATCTTAAATTTCATCTATATTGTGCGATTTAATGTTTAGAAGGTGTTTTAAAATATTTTGTGCACAAAGGTTGAGCAAAAACTCACTTGACTAGACCAAAACTCACCAAACCGGGTTGTTGCTAGCCACTGCCAGGCATTGGCCAAGCAACATGCTCACCAATAGAGCACCAACTGCCTAGCCATGTGCCTAGGCTGAGCTGGTGGCAACCAATTGTGTTGATGGCAAGTTTACTTATTTGTTTTGGCTCTTTTAGTGACCAAAAGTATTTTATTTCACATGTAATAGATGCACAAGTGTTGTGCAAGTTCTCAAAATTATGTTGGACATTTTTAATGCTTCCTTAAATCTTATTAAAATTATTCTCCTATTGTTGCAAAAATAGGATGCATAAATGTTATGCTTGTTTTTGCTTGGCTAATTAATTGTGCATATAATAAGCATTTAATTGTTGGAATTGAATGCAAATTCTTAATTTATATGTTGTTCATTTAAGTGTTGAATGAATAATGGATGAATGGGATGATCATGTGCCTTTAATATTGATTTTATTAATTTCAAAGTTGTTGAAATAGGTTGTATTAAATGGGGCTTGGATGCCTCATGTTCTATCTTGTAAAAATTATGAGTAGAATCACTAAGAGTGAGGTTATCTTTCTTTTGTAAAAGTTGCAAAGAGCAAAAAAGAACCAAAAAAGCTTGAAGACCCATGAATGTATGAGGACACATTCATATAATAGCTTAGTTTAATCTACCCACTTAAAATCAACTGAGTGATGCATCTATGGCTCTAAGTGCATTACTTGGTTAGATCCATGGTCATCCCACCTTCAGAGCATAGTAGGGGTATTTACTTATTTATGCTTTCCATACCCTATTGATGTATGTAATGCATAGATTAGGATATAGAAAACCTAAATAAAAAGATAAAATTGGTGTGATCTTGGTATGCAAGTTTGAAATTCTCCACTTAGAATGTCTAAGTGCTTTACAAATATTAAGTTAAAATAGGCAAAAATTAAAAGCGTTTTAATTAATCCAAGTTTTCTACCAATAGTATATGGCATGACAATGCTACCATTATTTGTGTGATGTCTCACAAACTATAGGTCACACTTTTAATGGAAAACTATGACCAAATACATAGCATGAGATGCATATTCGATTTGAGAACCCCTATGCATTAGCACACAAGTCGTGGGATGTTGTGGGGCCATCTCGAATTGAAGTCTTGATTGGTAGGTTTGACTTAACACCTAGCAATGTAGATGTCTCACTAGTTGTGGGTCTACATGAAAAGTGAAGCAAAATATATCAAAAATTGCATGAGATGTAATTAGCAAAAGTTACTTACCTTTGGATTATTTGTGGATATCTCACGAATCGTAGGTCTACTTGCAAGTCCTTGGGATCTTGATTTTTGCTAGGAAATATAATTTTCTGAATTATTTTTGGGGGTGAAAGATTTGATAAAAAAGTGGGAGAAAAACATGATTGAAAGACCATGAACATGTTTTAATATCTAATCAATCACGTGCTTATTCTCTTTTTTCGACTTTTGTAGATTTTTGAAATCTTCAATAAACAAATGGCTAAAACTCCACTTGAAAGCATTTTGAAAACCAATAAACTCACCAAGACTAACTTCCAAGATTGGTTACGAAATATTAAGATAATTCTTGACCCAGATAAGAGGACATATGTTCTTGATCAAAGTCCGCCGGGCATATTAAGTGGTGATGCAACTGATGAGGTTCATGAAGTGTTCATGAATTTTGTAGATAATGAGCTACAAGTTTTTGGAATAGTTCCCTACAAGTTAATGAGATTGACCTTGTACTATTTCACTCATGGTATAATCTTAATTGAATGATATTCTTAATATGGTCATCTTTACCTTATATTTTATTTTACTTTACTAGTATTTGGATGAAGCCCTTAGATCACCTATGACTACGAGACTTGGTTTGATAACCATGGAATATGTCTCATACGATTATGATCTTAAATCTTCCAAGTTAAAGATTTTATGAGATAAGGCATCTAAGATCCAGATAGACTTGTACTAACGATGCATAAAGCAAGGATTAGAGATTGCTCAATTCCATGAGCAACTGTATGAGATATGGGTGCATGTTAATAGATACTTGTTATAGAACAAGGCACTAAAGACCTACCAGAGAATCCACTAGATAGCCGTAGTGGCAAGTTAGTAGTTGCTAATTCTCTCGCTTTTGCTAGTGTATATTATTAGTCTTCTAACCTGAGGATCCATGGTAACCTTGTGTCCAGACCTTATTCTTTGACTCTTCCTAAATCACCTAGTAAGTCTTTCAAGTTGGGATTAGGTATGAGCTACTTGGCATGGAGGTTTGTAAGATCCAAGATGGAATCTGACTCATTGCTATTGTGAAGGGTAAGTGTATCTCCTATATATTTTATAATGATTGATTCCTAGAAATCCTTGCACAAGGTGGTGTGATAATTTAGAAAAGGAATTTTCCAAAGGTGAGGTCATAGAATAGAGATCGAACATTGAGAATAGAGACATAGTATCAAGGCTATTAAATAGCCGCCAAATATCTTACCCTAGGTCTCTTTTGGGAGATATGAGGCAAAAGGACCATATTTATGTGGCACGTGTAGAGCAATGGTGTTCTTTAGAATATTCATTTTGGCTAATTAGTTGAGCTCCATGAGTTTGAGGTTGAGCATCAACCATAGAGATTGGGTACTCTTCAATTAATGAGAATAATTAAATTAAGTCGACTAGTTTAAAAAGAGTTTTAAACTAGAATGAGTATAAGATATTCAAAAGTTACAAGAAATTGAAAGCCCATGTCCAATGAATGATAGAACCATTAGGTCACTCACAAAATCTAATTAGCTTCCTAATTTGAGGAGAAAATTTTCTAACTATTAGAAAAAAAGGATTTCTCCTAGTGGACCAATTTTTAGGTGCCAAGTTTGAAGGTCAATTTTAGCTTGATTAATTTAAATATTAAATTAATTAACTAATTGAAGGGTTAAATTAGACCAATAATTACAGAGTTAATTATTTGGTGCTAGCATGACCATCAATTGGTCAAGTTAACTTAAAAAGTTAAGTTAACAAAATTGAGCTTAAGGAGTTTAGCTAGTTTGACTTAAAGAGTTAAGTTAAAGGATAATTAATTAAATTAATGACTTTACTTTAATTAATTGGGAAGAATAAATTTTGGAAGGAAAATTCAAATAAGATTTGAATTAGCATCTTAATTAATTTGAAATGAGATTCCAAATGTAATTAAGATGCAAATGAAATTCAAATGAGATTTGGATTCAAATTTGCCACCTTGGCAACCCCACTTGGCTGCCCCCCTCATGTATTGTGTGATGCCAAGTTGGCATCAAACATTTTTAACATCTATATATAGATATAGAGAGAGATGGCCGGCCATATCAATTTTGGTATGAAGAGTTAGATTCTTCCCTCTTTCCCTTTAAAACCTTTTGCAAGCAAGCATTCTTATGTTAAAAGCTTTTGCTCTATTCTTTTTCCTTCCAACCTAAACTCAGCCTCCACCATCATTGAATATCTAGTCTTACTCCAACATAAAGATCATAGATCTGGGAAGATTTAATTAGAGTATGGATCATGACAACAGAGACAAGGCATTTAACTTGCTTATTTCTAGAGATCCCCTTGAATATAGTCCGGTTTAGTGAATTTCTCTATGGTGTTGATTTAAAATTTTTATTGAATGTTAATAAAGGTGTTTTGAAGATCCATATGTTTTTGTAGAATTTTTGGATGATATTTGATTGGACGATCATTGCACTCTTCCAGCTATGCTAGTTGTAGCAGTTTCTGGAATAGTGATGTGTTCACTTGCTACTCATTGGATTTTTCTTTTCAAGGTAATACTCTTACCAAATTGAATTCCAAGCATGATTAGATTTTTGTTATGCTTGTAAGCACTAGTTAATTTAATGTTTTGAAAATTTGATAATTGGATCCTAGTGCCTTATTTGCTTGCAAATGGTATCGGAGCCTAAGTCATGCACATATTTGGATTTTATTTGGTTGATTGATTCATGTGATGCATTAATCTATATCACCAAATTCTTGATTCAACTGATGGATTGGAGTATTTGGTTGATTTGTGTGTGGCTCCCTGATTGATGAATTAAAAGCATGCTATTATGTGATTTAAGTGTTAATTCATGTAGTTAGTATATTTTAATTCATAGTGATTAATGTTGAATGGTGATTTGGTATTAATTGATGTTATATGGTGATATAACATGTTTGTGATTGATCAAAAGAGTTTTGATCATTTTTGGATTCAATTGGATTGGAATTCAATTGGAGATTTTTGGAGAATTTGATTCTCACTTAGACTTGAATTTTTTAAGCATGTTTGAGCACTTTAATTTTCAGTTTTAAAATGAGTTTTAAATCATGAAATTGGTTCATAATGTGTGATTTAATATTTAGAATGTGTTCTATAGTTTTAGGTGCGCAAAAGTTGAGCTAAAAAAACAACTTGACTAGCCTTTGACCCCAAAACGGGGGTTGTCGGCTAGCTTTGAGCAAGCTACCAAGGTAGTGGCCGAGAGCCATTGCCTAGTGGCATGCCCAACTTGACCAACAATAGTCGGTTGAGGGTCGGGTAGGTTTTGAGCTATTTTTTTGGCTCCTTAAGTGGCTAAAAATGATGTTTAATCAAATATTATGGATGCACAAGTTTTGTTCCAGTCCTCGAAATAATGTTTGAAATTTTTCTTCTTCTTACAACTTGTCAAAGTTAATCTCCAACTTGTGGCATAAATTTTATGCTTGGTTCAATTATTTGTTTGTGAGATAAGCATTTAATTGTTGAAATTAATTATTAATTCTAGATTTATTTATTGTTCATTTAATTGTTAAATGAATGATGAATGAATGGGGATGATCATGAGCCTTTAATATTGATTTTATTTGTTTCAAAGTTGTTGAAATAGGTTGTATTAAATAAGGCTTGCATGCCTTTTGTTCTATCTTGTAAAAGTTATAAGAGTAGAATTGCTAGGAGTGAGGATTTTCATTTCATGTAAATGTTGCATAAAGCAAGGAGTCCTATGGAGGCAAAGAAACCTTTTGAAGACCTATGAATGTATGGGATACACTCATATAATAGTTCAGTTTAATTGACCCACTTAAAATCAATTGAATTGATGCACCTATGGCTCTAAGTATATCACTTGGTTAGGCTCAGGGTCATCCTACCCTAGAAGCATGCTAGGCGTATTTACTTATTTACACTTTTCATATCCTATTGATGTATGAGATCCATGATTATGATATAGAGAACATAAATAAAAAGATATAAATGATGAGATCTTTGTAAGCAAAACATCCTCCACTTAGAATGTCTAAGTATTTTTCAAAATTAAGTCCCAATGAGTACAATTAAAAAATTTTTAATTAATGTAAGTCTTCTACCAATAGTGTATGCCATGATGATGATACCGAATTTATGTGATGGCACTTGTAAATGGGGGTCACTCTTAGGAGGAAACCTGTAAGCATACACTTTGCATGAGATGCATCTTTAACTTAAGAACCCTCATGTATTGGCACTCGTAAATAAAGGATGGGATTGGTAGGTTGGACCTAATACTTACTAGTATAGATAGCACACATAAGCATGGGTCTATATGAAAAATAAGGCAAAATATCTCAAGAGTTGCATGAGATGCAATTGGCAAAAGTTGTCTACCCTTTGATTACTCATGAATGGCACCCATAAACGGGGGTCTACTTCCAAGTCATTAGGGCTTGATTCTCACTAAGAAATATAATTTCCTAAATTCTTCTTCGGGGTGAAGGATTTGATAAAATAATGGGAGAAAAATATGCTTGACAGATCACAAACATGTTTTCATACAATTCAATCACATGAATATTCTCTTTTTCACCTTTCAAGATTTGTGAAGTCTCAAGAATGGCTAAAATTCCTCTCAATGTTATTTTGGAAATCAATAAACTAACTAGGCTAAATTTCCATGATTAACTTAACCTCAAAAATTGTTCTAGATTTATAGAAGTGGATAGAGGTCCTATATCATGGTATTCCTAATCCTTTTGGGATTAATATAGATCTAGAGACATGTGAAAAGTTCACAAATTGCACTTAGGATCACCTATCCCTTAGTTTCATGATGGTATCTACAAACTTCAAAAGTCTCAAGGACACATGAATAGTACCTTGGTTAAACTTTACAAGAGTTGTAAAGCAAACGAGGTATGAGAAGTTCATGTTGTCAAAGGAGATTTTTTAAGATAGGATAGATGTGAAATCATGTGTCATTAACTACGGTTTAAATATGAATAGGCTTGGAGAGGCTTTTCAACTTAGACATAGTGATAGATAATGATCTCCATGAGGATTTAATCTTCACATCCTTGGTGAGTTTTATTGATAAAAATGTTGAACTAAAAGAAGACTACCATGACAAAGAGCACATCTTTGACACTTGTTTCCTTCTCCAAGTCTATGGCCTAATGGGTGCTAGAAAATGAGATAAAAGAAAGAAACAACTATTAAAGGCATCCAAAAGAGTTAAGAAGATTATAAAGGAAATAGTCGATGTTATTTGTTTCTACTTTAGCTAGATAGGCCATTGGAAACTATTTGCAAAGGTTACCTTGCAACCCTTTAGAAGGGTATATACTTTATTAAAGTGCATTTTAAGATAAAAATTACCTCACGGATATATGATATCACATGTGGTTTTTTTCTTTGTAAGTTGTTACAAAGAATACAAAGAAGAATAAAATTAAGTGATATGGATATGATCCACTACCTTGGCTTAGGAACAAGAGTTGCAATCGAAGTTGAAGGCGTATAACAAGTTAGACTTAGAAAACTCCATACCCTATATTAAATCTTTGTCATAAAGTACCATATATTGTTGAGAATGATATTTCTATTCCTATTTTGGATAGTGAAGGATTTGATCTTTCTATATCAAATGGGAGATTGAAGGTATTAAAGAATGAATTATTTAGTTGCTTATAGTACAATTAACAAAGGATTGTACATATTGAATTATTAACCATTACTAATGTACTTTCAACTATGTAAGAAATTAGATATCTAAGTTGACGCCATGATGTGGCATGCAAGACTTGGTCATATCTCCAAAAATAAGATGAACAAGTTAGAAGATCTAAGAGCACTAAATATTAGTGGCATTGGGAACCATCCTACTTGTGAATCTTGTTTGAAGGGAATAATGACCAAGGCTCCCTTTGTAGGCCCAACAAAGCACTCCATAAAACGTTTGGATTTAATCCATACAGATGTTTGTAAACCACTAAGAGTTAGTAGGAGAGATGGCTATTCTTACTTCATTGTATTCACCGATGATTGTAGTTGGTATAGACATGTGTCTCTTATGAAGTATAAGTTCATGGCCTTCGAAAAGTTCAAAGAGTATAGAAATGAAGTAGAAAAGTAAATGGGGACTTAGTATCAAAGCCCATTGTATCAAGGGGTAGAATGCTTAAGTACCTAATTTTGAGAATATCTAAAAGAGAATTGGATTCTCTCTCGATGGAGTCCACCCGACACACCCTAACATAATGGAGTAACTGAAAGAAAAAATCATACCTTGTTGGACACGATATATTCCATGATGAGCTTTTTTGATGAGCCTATATACATTTGAGAATATGCCTTAAAGATGACAGTAAAGTTACTAAAAGTAGTACCATTAAAGTCAATGCTAAAAATACCATATGAGATATGGCGTGGCAAAGCACCCTTTTGCCATTAGCTAAAGGTTTGGGGATCTCCCGTCTACATGAGATAAACATTAGAAGATAAGTTGGATAGTAGATCCACCTTGTGTAAGTTTGCGGGTACCTAAGAGAGTTTATGGGTTACTAGTTTTATGATCCCTTAGAATAAAATGTGTTTGTTCTGAGGAATGCCACCTTTTTGGAAAGGGGATATCTATAAGATAGAAAAGGTATTGTAATTGAACTTGGAGAAGTTCAAGAAGATCAATAAATCCCACAAGAGTAGAAACAAATGAATATCAAAAAGCATCACATACAACCTATGAGAAAATTAGACCAAATCAAGAAGTAATCCAAAAAATGTGAATTTTTTCATAAGATTGGTCAATCGAAGAGGGATCCAAAGACTTATGAGAAAGCTATATTGAACATAGATTCAAAACATTGGCTTAAAGCCATGAGATCAGAAATTGACTCCATGTACTCAAACAAAGTATAGACTTTGGTAGATCCACCAAAGGGAATAGTTTCAGTTGGTTGCAAGTGGATTTATAAGCAAAAGTTTGGGATAGATGGAAAAGTGGTGACTTTTAAGATGCAACTAGTGGCAAAAGGTTACACTCAAAGACTCGATATCAATTTTGAGAAAACCATTTCACTGCTGCTATGCCTAAGTTCATTTAGATTCTAATTGTCGTAGTTGCATATTATAACTATGAAATGTGGCAAATAAATGTGAAAACTATTTTCCTCAATGGCGTCATTGAAGAAAAAATTTATATAGAACAACCACAAGATTTTATATCCAAAAAAATGAGCAAAAGGTCTACAAACTCTATTGATCCATTTATGAACTCTAATTAGTATCTTAAACTTGGAATATATGTTTTTGATCAGACAGTCAAATTGTTTGACTTTGTTAAAAAGGTGTATGAACCTTGTGTGTACAAGAAGGCTAGTAGGAGTAGTATACAATTTATTATGCTTTATGTCGATGACATGCTTCTCATTGGGAATGATGTAGGAATGTTAGAATGTACTAAAATATGGTTATATACACAATTCTCCATGAAGGACTTAGAAAATGCATCCTGCATATTAGAATATATATATATTGATACATCGGGGAAGATATTAAGGCTTTCCCAAATCCTGTACATTGAACAAAGATACTAAAAGGGTTTAGTATGGAAGATCCAATTAAGGATTCCTCCCTTTGGGACATAATCTTCATCTCTCCAAGTTTATGACCCCCTAAACTCATGATGAGAGACATAAAATGTCCCACATACCTTACACATCCACTACATGAAGCATATTGTATGCCATTCAATGTACAAGATCCGATGCGGTGTACTCACTAAGTGTTATGAGTAGGCTCTAATCTAATCTCGGTGAATGTCACTAGAAGGTTGTTAAAGCAATCCTTGAGAAGAACTAAAGACTTGTTTTAGGTATATGGCAATGGATAGTTGAAACTCATGAAGTTTTTGGATTTTAGTTTCCAATCCAATGTAGATGATATAATATCTATTTTTGGATACATATTTTGCCTTAATGGTGGCATGGTGTGTTAGAAGAGTTCTAACTAAACACCATGGCCTAGATAACCACTAAGGTAAAATATATTGTAGTTTTGGAAACTATAAAGGAAGGTGTTTGGATAAAAACTTCATCCAAGCATGGATATAGTGCTTAGCATGCATGAGCCTATGATTGTCTTCAGAAGATAATTTAAGACTTGAGTTAAGATCTCATCAGTGATCCATACACATTAAAAGCGTTATCATTTGATATATGATGTCAATTAATAGAGATGACAACTGAGTAGATAAAAGTTACCTCAAAAGAGAATATAGCAGAACCATTGCCTAAACCCCTAAAAGCTAAAGTTCTTTGGAGGACATATTATGACGATGGGTCTAAGCCCATACAGCAAGTGGGAGATTGTTGGAATAGTGCCCTACAAGCCAATGAGATTGGCCTTGTACTATTTCACTCATGGTACAATCTTGATTGAATGACATTCCAAATATGTCTATCATCATCTTATACTTTATTTCACTTCATTAACTTTTGGATAAAGCCCTTATATCACCTATGACTATGGGACTTGGTTTGATGACCATAGAATAAGTTTTATATGATCGTGATCTTAAATCTTTCAAGCTATAGGATTTTATGAGATGGGGCATTTAAAATCCGGATAGATTTATACTAATGATGTATAAATCGAATGGTTGGAGATTACTCTATTCCATGAGCAACTGTATGAGATATGGATGCATGTTAATGAATGCTTGTTAGAGAATAAGGCACCAAAGAGCTAGCAGAGAATCTACTAGATAGTCGTAGTGGCAAGTTGGCAGTGCCTAGTTCTCCTGCTTTCACTAGTGCATATTATTAGTTCTCTAACTTGAGGATTCATAGTAACCTTGTGTCCGATCCTCATGCTTTGACTATTCCTTGACCACCTAATGGATATTCTTGGTTGAGACTGGGTATGAGTTACTTAGCATAAAGGATTGTGAGATCCAAGATGGAATCTGACTCTTCGCTATTGTGAAATGCAAGAATATCTCTTATGTATTCTATAATGATTGATTCTCAAAAATCCCTACACAATGTGGTGTGACAATTTGGAAAAGGAGTTTTCCAAAGGTGAGGTCAAATAATAAGGATCGAACATTGAGAATAGAGACATAGTGTGGAGGCAATTAGGGAGCTGACGAATATATTACCCTAGGTCTCTTTTAGGAGATAGGAGACAAAATGATTGTATTTGCATGGCACGCATAAGCGATGATGGTTCTCTAGAATATTCATTTTAGCTAATTAGTTGAGCTCCATGGGCTTGAGATTGTTCATCGACCATGGAGATTGGGAACTTTTCGATTAATGAGATTAATTAAATTGAGTCAACTAGTTTAAAAAGAGTTTTGAACTACAATGAATATAAAATATTCAAAAGTCATAAAGAGTTGTGAGCCCATATCTAATGAATGGTAAAATCTATTGGGTCACACACAAAATCTAATTAGCTTCCTAATTTGAGGCAAAAATTTTTATGTTGTTAGAAAAACAGGATTTCTCCTAGTGGATCGATTTTTAGGTGCCAAGTTTGAAGGTCAATTTTAGCTTGACTAAATGAAGTTTTAAATTCATCAACTAATTCAAGGGGTTAAATTAGATTAATAATTAAGGAGTTAATTATTTGGTGCCAATATGACCATCAATTGGTAGAGTTAACTTAAAGAGTTAAGTTAACAAAATTGAGCTTAAGAAGTTAAGCTAGTTTGACTTAAAAAGTTAGGTCAAAGGACAATTAATTAAATTAAA